>BPTQ01000003.1:60202172-60300710 GCA_019973895.1 Chrysanthemum seticuspe
CTTGTCGGAGTTCTGCTCGTTGGCCTCGTTTTCTAAGAAGTTTCAGATAGGGAAGAAGGACTGCTATTGGGAATCGTTGATCGGCACTGAACAAAGCCTACTGTAAGGGAAGTCGTAGGTTAAACAAAAAGGTTTAGGTAAAATCTGGTTACTGCATCTGGGGACAACCAGAAAGTTGGTCAAGGGTATGAAGTTCTGCAAACTTAACTAACTCAAGAAGAACGTACCTAAGTTAGGTCAACAGAAAACAGTAACGTAGGAATTACAAAAATCCAAGTCTAACCGTCTGTCACTCACGTATTTACGTCACAAGTGGTAGACTCACTTCTGCAACAGAGCATTGCTGACCAACTAAGCCCAACGGTTATTATAATCGGTCTCCTACCAGAAATCAGGTAGATACACATCTCCCAACTACAACTATATGTAACACGTCTAAGACTCCTAAGTTTACCAAACAACTTCTAAGACGTTGTAGACCACGTCGTCAGAGTAAACGTTTGCCCAACTTCTTGCGTAAACCTAGTTTTAGACGCCCACCCCCATGAAGTAAGTTGAAGTATGGGAACTGGTTGAAAGACCAACAGGGGTCTACGTCATTGGTCTAAAATGGATTTGGAAAAACAAATTGGATGCTGAAGGGAATGTCATCCGAAACAAGTCACGGCTAGTTGCTAAGGGTTATCGTCAGGAAGAAGGGATAGACTTTGAAGAATCTTTTGCTCCGGTTGCTCGTCTTGAGGCTGTTCAGATATTTCTCGCGTTCGCGGCTCATATGAACATGGCGGTCTATCAGATGGATGTCAAAACGGCGTTTCTCAATGGGCAACTTAAAGAAACGGTCTATGTCAGCCAACCAGATGGATTCGTTGATCCTGAGTTCCCGAACCATGTCTACAAACTGAACAAAGCTCTTTATGGTCTCAAACAAGCCCCTCGGGCATGGTACGATAAGCTATCATCTTTCCTCATTGCCAATAATTTCACCAAAGGCTCGGTTGACCCAACTCTTTTTATACAATATCACGGGGCACACATCTTAATTGTTCAAATTTACGTGGATGACATCATTTTTGGGTCTACACATAAAAAGTTTTCAATCGCTTTTGCAAAACTCATGAAGAAAAATTTTGAAATGTCCATGATGGGTGAACTCACGTTCTTTCTAGGACTGCAAGTTCATCAATCACCCCGTGGTATTTTTCTGAGTCAGTCCAAATATGCCCTTGAATTGTTAAACAAATTTGGAATGAAAACCTGTGATACTTATGCCACACCAATGACTCATACCAAGAAATTAGATGCTGATTTACATGGGAAATTGGTTGACCCTACCAAATACCGAAGTTTTATTGGGTCTCTCATGTATCTAACAGCTAGCAGACCTGATATTGTCTTTGCTGTTTATCTATGCTCCCGTTATCAGTCGCGACCAACTGAAACCCACCTCTCTGAGGCTAAAAGAATCCTTCGATACATCAAGGGAACCATTAATTTGGGGATCTGGTATCCGAAGGATTCTGGTTTTGAACTAATCGCTTTTTCAGACGCTGATCACGCAGGATGCCTAGACTCAAGGAAAAGTACTTCAGGAGCACTACAATTTCTCGGTGATAAACTGGTGTCTTGGCAATCAAAGAAGCAGGATTGTACATCACTGTCATCAACTGAAGCAGAATATGTAGCCATGTCCGCGTGTTGTGCTCAAGTCATTTGGATGAGAACACAACTCAAAGACTATGGTTACGTATTTGACAGAATCCCGATGTACTGCGACAATCGGAGTGCCATTGCAATCTCGTGCAACTCAGTTCAGCACTCGAAATCAAAGCACATCGATCTATGCTATCATTTCATCAAGGATCATGTGGAGCAGGGTACCGTTGAATTATACTTTGTGGGTACTGAATACCAATTGGCAGATCCGCTCACCAAAGCCTTGCCTCCTGCTAGGTTTAATGAGTTGGTCCACCGAATTGGTATGAGGTGTTTGACTCAAGAGGAATTGGATGACCTCTTAAAACAGTCTTAAAAACCTGTCAAACACCAAAACATCTTTTGTAAATAAATAAAATCTTTCAAAAACAAAATACAAAAATATAAAACCTGATAAAACACCAAAAATATTCTCCTCATCTATTTTCTTTAAACATGGCAAGTACATTTCTTCCGTCAACACTTTTATCTTTCAAAATTCAGTATTTTTCCGATCAAGTGTTGAGGGGGAGAAATTTATCGCATTAACCGTTTCAAAACATAAGTGTACTTGCATGTTATCACATCTCGGTTGTTTCGTTATACAAATGATGGTGGACTTTCTGGCTCAATGACACTCCTCGGACTAAAATTCTAAAACCGTTTAAATTTATCAAGCCGAAGGGGAGTGTCGTCATGATTCTTTCTAAAAAATCTTTGTTTGGTAACCTAAATGGAAGTTAAAAGGCTTTGGTTAAAAAAGGAAAAGGTGGAGGGACTGAAACTGTCATAATCCGAAAGTATTTTTCAATAAAATACCCCACCTACCATTCTAACCACATTTATTGCTAAAAACCTTCAAATCCTACGCCTAAAATCATTCAAGAATTGCGTGTCTCAGATCTTCATTTTGTAAGTGTTTGTGTGTTCATAACAAGATTACAAACAATAGTTTTAAACCATTTTGAAAGTTAACGGCTTGATTTTAACCTATGGGTGATTTTGTGTTCTACGCGTATGCGTATGAACACATAATCTTGTTTATGTGTTTGAAGTTAAAAAGGATTGTGTCAAAATGATTTAATATCATCTATAATACTTTTCTAAACATCAAAACGCACCTATACACACGAATTGAGTGTATTTGAGATTTAGGGTTTATGCGTAGAATTGGGTCTTTTCAAATGTGAAGGTTTTTGGTATAAAAGATAGTCATATAAGGTTGTTTTCAAGTTCAATTGAACACATGTAAACCCAGAAATCACCCAGAAACAACTATGATACTTAATTCGAAAAATTAGGGTTCAAGTTCATATAAATTGGGTATTTTTGATTCAAGGCTTATTTGATGTTAAAACTTGGATAAAACTACTTTATGGACTTCTTAGAACTACCAGAATCAATATGATGTTCATCCCATGGCTAAATCTCATACGCGTAAGTTTAGGGTTTAGACTACGCGTATGTGATTCTTCGCGTAACTGTTTACATGGACTAGGATGTTGTTATCTGTGATAAATTGTTGTCTTGTGTGAACATTGATGAGTTGATGAATTTATTTCAGGCTTTGCTACGCTTAAACACTCAGAATCAAGGTCATAAGACTCTCTACGCATAAGGATTACCCTACGCGTAGTGATGTTATGCGTAAAATAAAACCTACGCATAACTATTACGCGTAAGGTTCTACAGTGGGACTACGCGTATCCTGTGAAGGATATGCGTAAACAGTGACCTCTACGCATAAGGTCTACTCTTACGAGTAAGCCTTACGCGTAAGGTTTTTTATACGCCTACGCGTAAGCTCTACGCGTAAGGTCCCCTTTTTCCTACGCGTAACATTTCTTACGCATAAGAAAGGATCCTACGCATAAGCTTTCGCCTACGCATATGTCACGACTGTTTACGCGTAACTTTGTCAATCCTACGCTTAAGCCATTTTTGACCTTCATTATGAATTGTTTCGTGTACAAAACTTGTTAATAAACTTATCATAACGTCACGAATCCAATAATGTCACTAATAAACCAAAACATTTGATATGTTGTGAACAATAAGTGATAACATAAGCTTTAAAACTTAAAGTTAACTAACTCACGAAACATTTCACGACGTCATTAGACTATTGGACATACAAGTGACTTAGGGCTCGTAACAATCATTGACGTTGTACATTAAATAACTAGACAATAAGACCTTCTGTTGACTAACATTATGTCTTTCGATATGTTGGTTCTTTTGGCTAATATTATTTCAGATCATGACATGGCTGCTCAACCAAACATGGATGCACCTAATGTTCTCTCCATTGCTGACATCTACCCTAATGGCTACCCAATGAAGATTGGAAAGAATAATCTCCGAGTTGACTTCAGCACTCTCACTTGCTCTGAGTCTTCATGCTTAATCGCTATTGACATTCTGAGGACTCATCCATATCAGAACATGCTCACACATTCTGCAACAGTTCCTGAGATCTATATCCAACAGTTCTGGAACACCATGGAAAGGGTCAAAGGAAGGACTGCTGTGACGGTGACTCTGAACCACAAACAAATCACCATCACACCTGCAGACTTAAGGGCTGTTCTCTTAATTCCTGAAGTCGAACCAGACAAACTTTATGCCACACCTACTGAAAAGCTCACTCTCCAATTCTTAATCGATATCGGTTATGATGAGGCTACAGGAGTAATCACCAAACACTCTCACGTAGAGCTCAAGAATATTCCTCAACCTTGGAGAACACTCTACATGATCATCACCAAGTCTATTTCTGGTCGTGATAGCGGCTATGAGCATCCTAAGCTCATAGAACTGCAAATATTTTGGGCATTTGTCAACATGAAACACATCGCTATTGAAGCTCTGATTTGGGATGACATGATGTCATTTCTCAACAAACTTGGCTCAAAGATTCCCTACATCAGATATACCAAATTGTTGATCCAGAGAGCACTTGGACTACATTCTGATATTCCCAAGAGGCTTAATGACCCTGACAATCACGACATGTTGACTGAACCTATTCTGACCATCAGAATGAAGGAATCATCTACAAAGAAACAGGGCGCGGTGTTACCAGATTACCTGCTAACTGAAGATGTCAGAAAGCTCGAAACGTACAACAGGTATCTGGAAGCAGTAAGACAAGGCAAGGTTGGTCACCTCGATGAAAGATCTTCTGGTACACCTACTCGGAGAACTAGAAGAGGAAATGCTGGAAGTGTTACAAGTTCAGAGTCACAAAGGAAGTTTCCCAAACGAAACCCTCCAAGAAAACGGTTTGTTCCTGTACAGGAAGCTACTCCCATTCCTAAACCCAAACCTGAACCGAAACAACAGCTTGAGGACGTAAGTTCTGAAGATACAGATACAGATGAGGAGGTTCTCTTCTCTGAAACAGCAAAGGATGTGTCCGACACTCCAAAAGTACAGAAACCTCCAAGTCCTCAAGATGATAAGGGTAAAGGAAAGACTCCGGTACTTGTACCTTATGATGCTGAAAGCTCAGAAAGTGAAGGAGAACCACTGGAGACAGCTTACAGAAAGAAATTACATCAACTTAGACATGAACACAAAGCTGAAAAATTTGCTAATGAGCAAATGGGTTGACCCGGAGGAACTAGTGGTGCTGCTCCCTCCGAACCATCTCCTGATGTGGTTAATCAACCCGATACGGGAGCTGGTACCACCACCCTTTTGCAACAAGAACAGCCTGTGAAAGACACTATTGAGTTTGATAAACTAGAAACTGAGAAGGAGAAGAAGGATAGAGAGTCTGACTATGACGATTTTCTTCTGGATAGTCCGACACATACACGGATGGAAACGTCTGAACCGCCGAAGGACCCAGAGTCTCCTCACATCTCCTCTTCATCCGATTCTTCTTCACATTCATCTCAACCACCATCAACGAAATCAACAAAATCCTCATCCAAATCCGTGAAGAAACCAAAATCTTGGGTTTCTCAAGCTCATGAACGGATTCAAAAAGCTGTCAAGGAAGTCAGAAAGAAAAACGCTCTTAACAAGAAGCTAAATTTCCTTGCTGATCACATACAACATATATATAGAGACAACGAAAAAAGGAACAAGGAAAGGAAGTTTGTGCAGGAATTCATGAAGAGTCATCGCCGTGAGCAACTAAACGAAATGATTGAAGGTTACACAAACAGGCACCTTCGTGACAACGTTCCTAGACTTACACAGGAGATGTTTACCAGACAACTCTATCCAAACCTGTTGCACCTGGCCAAACAGGCGATGAAGTCAACACCGATGTATGTCAACATCAATCCTGTTGATCCCACAATCTTCTCAGACGCTGAATTAGTTGATCGGCTGGTCGCACAACTGTCTAAACGTTCCGCAATGCTTGCCTCTCATGAAAGCAAACTGTTAGAAGCATTGCTGGCATTCCAACTTAATTCTGCATGCCGAGAAGAAGCTGAGAGGCCTAAACGTCATAGAGACGATGATGATCAGGATCAGGATAAGACTGACGAGGCTAAACGTCAAAAGATGTCTGGTGAATCCTCCTCGATGCCACCTCCAAAACCAATTCCTACACAACAAAAGTCTTCTCTACCACGGTCTTCCACTGATAAACCTCGGGACGATTCCGAGTTACCACCCTTGACTCAGAAAACTGGTAATCACTTTGAGTATACGGGTGGTGATCACCATGATTGATGAACGGTTGTTCAGAAGGGATCAGTTCAGACGCCTGGAGAGCTATGTTGGTGGTAGACCCAGGATAAACATCACCGGCTTTCAACGTCCTGTGCGCACTCCTGGGAACATCACTGCACTTCCTGGTACCCCTTGAATTGTTTCCTTCATATGATTTTGGATGAATGAATTTATATGTGTAATGGCTTGTGCACACATAACAGTGTACAACCCGTATCTGTCAAGAAAGGACCCTGTGGTACGCCTCAGTGCCACAATCCTTATAAAAGGAGCGAAAGCTTCTTATTTTTGAGTAAAACCTATCAAACCTTTCATTTTTCAAGGTTTTGCTCAAAAAGACAAGTACTTCCCCATATGATTTTAAAACCTCAACCGTTTATATCACTAATTGAGGGGGAGTATTTGATTAAAACTTTGTTCACAAATTGTTCACAGTGGTCACTCTTCCCGCAACACTCAAAATGGTCATATTTATTCTCAAAATGTTTCAAAAATAACATCTTATATGCCATTTTTGAGGGGGAGAAAATTGTGTGATAAGAAATATGTTTTGTAAAGCAACATGTGCAAGCCCCATGGCTTTCTCGTGTGCAAAGACTTAACCAATGAATTGACGATCCTTAACTGTCTGCAACTCGAAAAGACTTGTCCTGGACGGGTAATAATTTCAAGCTAGTTCGCTAGTAATGTAAACGTGTCTCGCAAAGGACTTGTCTGAGTAGAAAGTACCATTCGAGAAACTTTTGATAGACATGAACTCTGACGGGTATGACAACCTTTCGAGGTTTGTCTACACCTTCAAGGTAGTTATTAGAGCTAGTTGTCACCTAAAAGCTGACAATATATCTCTTTAACTATTCAACGTAACAGTGTCTCGCGGGAGATTGTCTATCTTTAGTGAATCAATTCAAAAAGTGCGCGCTCTTTCCTCACTGTGCATTTAACCTTTAAAACTATTAAGCACATGTGGAGGGGGAGTATTTATGCAAAAACTTATCTCTCACTGTGGTTCAAACATGTCTTTCATTTACAAACCCTTTGAGAGATACTTTTCACATACAGTGGTTTAAATGGCAAACATAGGTTAGTCATGGAGTTATAAGGTGACTAAGGTTAGGAATAACCGTCCTATGATCCGCCAGAGCCGGAGGGATCTACCCAAGGACACTACCATTAGTAAGTGTTAGAAGTCCTTAGGAATGATTATAAAAAGGAGAAAATGAGAATCGGAGAAAGAAGGAGTTGAAGAATCAAAAAGAAATGTAAAGTAAAGGGTGAAAAGAAATAGCCCTCCAGATTATTCAACTTAGGGCAGACACCGGGTTCAATTCATATGCTACTGGTTGTCACTTAGTGACACTGGTATTGAAGATTAAAAGTCGTCATGGACCCAGTGACGCATGCACTAAACCTTCTTAGCCACTCAAGTTTCTCTCAACAGAAACTTGTTTCATTCTCATAGGGAACCCTACATAAACTATTGGCTTCCTCTTAGAGATCGCTGGTATTGAAAAAGGAGACCCTCTCCCTAGTCTCCGCTCAGGAAAACCAAAACGCACTATTGAGTCTAGAGCCACGAGATTCATCAAAAGATCTCTTAGGAACACTTGACATTTTAATCACTTGTTGATCAACAAAAAGATCTTCAGTGATTCAGTGTTTCATATCGAGTCCTTCACAGATCTTAGCAATCTGTCGAGAACATTTATGAGAGGTTCACATCTGTGATACTCAGTGATTGAATGGAAACTCCTGCCAGGGTCAACATCAAACAGCCCTGACAGCAGGTCGCTTCGGTAACTCCCCGTGGATTACGCGGAGTGTGTCTCATACGGTCTACAGTCATGAGGTGATGCTTCGGTGTACCTCAGCGACTCATCTGAACTGTAGATGTACTTCGGTACATCGTGTTATCTCACTTGTGGGACTCCAGTTCAGGAACGGCCTTTGTGAGAATTAGAGTTGTGTTTTCACACTATGCTGTTAACACTCTCTAAGTTCTAACTTGTAAGTGCTGGAAACCGCTTATTACTAACTGTTTGCAATGTTTTCTTCTTATGGAAGCTCCGGAGCGGGATGATCGTGCTGATTCTTCTCATGCTTACGCCAACATCATCACTAATGAAAGTTCTATTCGAATGCAACACAACAGTCAGAATGATTCTCCATCAATCAAAGAATCTACAAAGTTAAAGACTTACAGAACTTCATCAGCATTGATTTCCAACGTCAAAGAGCGTGTGAGCATGTTGAAGAATGACGTGGAGACACTGGAGCAGCGAAGCAGACCTGAGGCAGATTGATGCAGACAACAACATACTATCACTTTCACCACAAAGAACAATGATCAAAGAACAAAGTTAAAAATGACGTCTAAGCATAACTGTTCAAAGATAACGATCTCTCTACACTGGGGAGATTGTTCGAATCAAGACAATTCCTCTCACAAGAAAGAAGAATGTCAGAAGACGTCACAGCTACTATTACATCAACGCCTTCACCGTTTACATTCATATATACTTGAGGGGGAGATTGTTGGAATCACTCCTAAACAGTATTTCAAGTATTTATATTTCATATGTAATAGGTAGCTTTGTTATGGCCTTTATGTTTGTTTAAGGTCCAGCTTATGTAGAAGGCCCATAAGCTGAGGCCCAAGCCCAATAAGGAATAGGGAAGGAGAGGGAGTGTTGCCCTAGCTCCTTGCCTATAAATACATTGTAATAACCTTCATTTGAAGGTTGGTTGTTCAAGTTATTCTCTTTCACTACACTCTACGCATAACCGGTCAAGTATACTTGTGTGTGTGTTTGGCTTACTTGTTCAATCGCCTTATCTCTTCTCTTATAAGCTTGTGTTGTAAAACTAGTGACCTAACAGACTTTTACCCAATGTTAAAAATTTGAAAAACTGTGCATTATATTGGGAATGGGATTTTCATAAGGAACTTGGATTGATGAAGGTCATTTTCGAGAAAACAAAAACATCTATTTCTCACACCAAACGTAAAAAGAAAATGTTACGAAAAGATGTTGATCGACTCTTGGAAGATGTTATCTGTGTTGATGTCTATAATGCTGTGTTATTGCATTCTCTGCCATATGCTTCTTATTATATCTCTGCTGATACTGTTGATTCTGTTATAATTGTTGAGAATACTGATAATGTGCTTCAAATCGAGTCTTTAAAAGCTGAAAATGAATGACTGTTAAACGAACTTTCAAATTCAAAACGTCGTCTTCAATGGTGTCAAAAAGATTGTCAAAATCGTGAACTTGCTTTGCAAAACAAAATCCACCAGTTGAAATCAAAACCATTTGATTTTAAAATTGAGCAACTGGATGATCAAAAAGTGTCTTTCAAGTGTCAAATCTCAAAATATGAACAAGAACTTTCAAAAGTTAAACAGGAATATGGTGTCATATTTGATTTACTCAAAAAGACTCGTGATGAAGCATCTAACGAACTTGATCATTATCTTGCACACACTAGAGAAGTCATGAATTTTTCTGGCAACCTTCGTTATGAAAATCAAGAATTGGTGCACACTATATTTAAGTTAAGAGAAATGTTAGGAAAGTATGAACAACTTCCGCCTACCGTGATTAAGAGAATAGCACCTGTAACACTTAGTAATCATGACCCTAGAATGCCTACTGCCAAATCACAAGATACTAATGTGCTTCCCTCTACTGAAACAGGAATAATTGCTTCTTTTCCTAATGTACGCACTTCAAAGCCTAGGAGCAATACAAGGAAGAATAGGAAGTTGCGACCTAAGAAAAGATCAATAAGGAATGCTGAAGTAGAAAAACACCCTAGGATTTTGAATAAGACTCACGTTGCACCTAGTTTAGATATTGCGTCTGACAAATGTAATAGAAAAAGTTATGTAACGAATGCTAAACCTTTAAGTACTTTTGATATTCAGTCTGATGCATCTTGTGTTATTTGTCGTAAAAGTATGAATTCTGATTGTCATGACAAATGTGTTGCTAAAGCTATCATTTCTCGATTAAGGAATCCTAAGACTCTGAATACCTCTAGGCCCACTAATCATTCTAAGTCTGTGCTTGGTAGACCGCCCTCTTTAGATTCCAAGAAACGCATTGATATCCCTGTAGCTCCAGTATCACCTCCAAAGACTGAAGTACCACCTAGTGCTTTCATTAAGAGTAAGGAAAATACTAGTTGGAGATGGCAAAAATGGTTACATACTACACTAGGATTTAAATGGATGCCTAAAGTGATTGATGTATGTATGTCTACTATAACAGCTTCAGAACCCTCTAACACTTCGGGTTCCACATCTACTTCTATTCCATCTGTGTCGTCTGTGTGTAATGCAGGTGATACATATCATTCTTTGGATTGTTGATAGCGGATGTTCCCGACACATGACAGACAATCTTAAACTGTTATCAAACTTTATTGCAAAGTTCATAGGCACTGTCAGATTCGGGAATGATCACTTCGCAGCTATCATGGGCTACGAAGATTATATCAATGGCAATATTGAAATTAGCAGGGTTTATTATGTGGAAGGCCTCGGTCACAATCTATTTTCAGTCGGTCAATTATGTGATGGAGATTTGGAAGTTGCTTTTAGGGAGAAAACTTGTTTCATTCGTGATCTACAAGGAAATGATCTTATGTCTGGCTCTCGCAATTCTAGTCTATATACAATCTCAATGCAAGACATGGTTGCTTCATCTCCCATATGTCTACTCTCAAAGGCTACATCTACAAAATCTTGGCTATGGCACCGTCGTCTCTCACATCTAAACTTTCAAACCATCACCAACCTTGCTCGACACAAACTTGTTGAAGGTCTCCCATGATTTCGGTATTCTAAAGATCACCTTTGCTCAGCTTGTGAACAAGGGAAGAGCACTCGTGCTCATTTTCCTTCAAAGATGGAACACAGCTCTCAGCATGTGCTTCATCTTCTTCACATGGATTTGTGTGGCCCGATGCGCGTGCAAACGATCAATGGCAAACGCTACATCTTAGTAATTGTTGATGACTATTCACGATGGACTTGGGTCTACTTTCTTCGAAGCAAAGACCAAGCTCCACAGATGATCATCACCTTTCTCACGAAAATTCAAATTCAGCTCCGGAACACCGTCCGCCAAATCAGAACAGACAAAGGAACTGAATTTGTGAACCAAACTCTTCGAGAATTTTATGAGAAAATGGGAATAGAGCATCAAACATCTATTGCACGGACACCAGAACAAAACGGAGTTGTTGAAAGACGAAACCGAACGTTAGTGGAAGCTGCAAGAACAATGTTAATTAATGCTAAACTTCCAGATTACTTATGGACAGAAGCTGTATCAACTGCATGCTATACTCAAAACCGTTCTATGATCACAAAACGCCACAACAAAACACATTTCGCAAACACTTTCATGTATTTGAATCTCTTTGCTACCCAAATAATGATCGTGAAGACTTTGGAAAGCTCAAAGCCAAAGCTGACATTGGAGTATTTATTGGATACTGTGAGAATTTAAAAGGTTTCTGGATCTGGAATCGTCGTACAAATCAGGTAATGGAAATGATTCATGCTAATTTTGATGAACTTACAGAGATGGCTTCTGAGCATAACAACTTGGAACCCGATCACAACCGCTTAAACTTCCCCCAAACCCCATCATCAGCTGAAACAAGCCCTCAGCTTACTCGTCAACAAATGGAAAGACTATTTGCTACTCTGTTCAGTGACGACATTGATGAACGTGCTCCAGGTGTATCCGCTGTTTCCGCTGCTCAACCTGATAATACTCTTATACCTGATACACCTGCTACAACAACTACTGTTGAAGAAGCACCACCAGTTGACTCTACTACAACAGTTGAACAAACTGCTTCCAACGACGTTGAACCAGCTGCTGATGTTCTTAATGAAGTACCCCCACCTGCAGATTTTGATCCAAATGCATTCTTCAACCCGTTTGCCAATGAAACTGCTGCACCTGATGTTGCGGAATCATCAACAAACCATTTGAATCCTCAAAATTTGCACAATGTATATCAACATCAACCCTCTACACATCGCTAGACAAAATACCATCCTCTTGAGAACATCATTGGCAACCCGAATCAACCAGTCGTTACGAGACAACGTCTTCACACAGATGGTGAACACTGCATTTATGCTCTCACTGTCTGCCAATCTGAACCTAAAAACATTAAAGATGCAATGACAAAAGACAACTGGATTGAATCCATGCAAGAAGAACTCAACCAATTCAAACGTCTTGAAGTGTGGGAACTGGTTGAAAGACCAACATGGGTCTACGTCATTGGTCTCAAATGGATTTGGAAGAACAAATTGGATACGGAAGGGAACGTAATCAAAAATAAGTCACGTCTGGTGGCTAAGGGTTATAGACAGGAAGAGGGTATTGACTTTGAAGAATCATTCGCTCCAGTTGCTCGTCTTGAGGCTGTTCGGATTTTTCTCAAGTTCGTGGCTCATATGAATATAACGGTCTTTCAAATGGACGTCAAAACTGCTTTTTTGAATGGGCAACTAAAAGAAACGGTTTATGTCAGCCAGCCAGAAGGATTCGTTGATCTCGAGTTCCCAAACCATGTCTACAAACTAAAAAAAGCTCTGTATGGTCTCAAACAAGCTCCTCGGGCGTGGTACGATAAGTTATCATCCTTCCTCATTGCCAATAAATTCACCAATGGTTCGGTCGATCCAACACTTTTCATACAGTATCACGGGGCTCACATATTAATCGTTCAAATCTATGTGGATGACATCATTTTTGGGTCAACACATTTAAAATACTCAAATGCTTTTGCAAAATTAATGACAAAATATTTTGAAATGTCAATGATGGGTAAACTCACATTCTTTCTAGGAATGCAAGTTCATCAATCACCCCGTGGTATTTTCTTGAGTCAGTCCAAATATGCCCTTGAATTGTTAAACAAATTTGGAATGCAAAACTGTGACACCTATGCCACACCAATGGCTCATACCAAGAAGCTAGATGCTGATTTACATGGGAAATCGGTGGACCCTACCAAATACCGTAGTATTATTGGGTCTCTCATGTATCTAACAGCTAGCAGGCCATATATTGTTTTTGCCGTATATCTTTGCTCCCGTTATCAGTCGAGACCAACCGAAACCCACCTCTCTGAGGCTAAGAGAATCCTCCGATACATCAAGGGAACCATTAATTTAGGGATCTGGTATCCGAAGGATTCTGGTTTTGAACTAATAGCTTTTTCAGACGCTGACCACGCAGGATGCTTAGACTCACGGAAAAGTACTTCAGGAGTGTTACAATTTCTTGGTGACAAACTGGTGTCATGGCAATCGAAGAAGCAGGATTGTACATCGCTGTCCTCAACCGAAGCAGAATATGTAGCCATGTCGGCGTGTTGTGCTCAAGTAATTTGGATGAGAACACAACTCAAAGACTATGGTTACGTATTTGACAGAATTCCGATGTACTGCGACAATCGGAGTGCTATTGCGATCTCGTGCGACTCAGTTCAGCATTCGAAATCTAAGCACATCGATCTTCGATATCATTTCATCAAGGACCACGTGGATCAGGGTACTGTTGAATTATACTTTGTGGGTACAGAATACCAATTGGCAGATCTACTCACCAAAGCCTTAGCTCCTGCTAGGTTTAATGAGTTGGTCCACCGGATTGGTATGCGGTGTTTGACTCAAGAGGAACTGGATCAACTCTTAAAACAGTCTTAAAAACCAGTCAAACATCAAAAACTCTTTTGTAAATATCTTTCAAAAACACAATACAAAAATATAAAACCTGATAAAACAACAAAAATATTCTTCTATCTATATTTCTTCAAACATGGCAAATACAATTCTTCCGTCAACACTCAAATCTTTCAAAATTCAGTATTTTTTCGATCAAGTGTTGAGGGGGAGAAAACAAATATTTTTCAGTTTCATAAAACACTGTACTTGCATGTTACCTTATCCTGGTTGTTTCTTTAATAATGGTGGTCACATTTCTTGTTTTCTGACACTCCTCGGACTAAAATTTATAAACTTTCATTAATTTTTAAGACGAGGGGGAGTGTCGTCAAATTTCTTTCAAAACATCATTCGTTTGGTAACCAAAATGGAAGTTAAAGGCATTGGATGAAAATGGAAAAGGTGGAGGGGCTAAAACTGTCAAAACCTTAAAGTTATTTTTCATAAAATACTCCACCTAATTCATTAAATTCATCACATTTATTACTTCACCAAACTCATCCTAAGCCTAAAATTTGATCTTCATTTCCGTGTATTGGATCATCATTTTGTAAGTGGTTTAATGATCTTAACTTATTTACAAACAATGGTTTTAAATCTTTTACAAATCCAACGGTTAAAACGTGAGATATGAGTGATTTTGTGTTCTACGCATAAGCGGATGAACACATAATCATGTTTTTGTGTTTATGGTTAAAATGATAGTGTCAAAACGTTCCTATAGCATCATTAAAACTATTTTGATCATAAATACATACCCAGAAACACGAATTCTTTGATTTTGAAAACTAGGGATTATGCGTGGGTTTGAGTATTTTCATATGTGAACGTTTCTGGCTAATTGGTAGCTTGCAATATGTTGTTTATGAGTTTAATTGATCATATCTATGCCTGAAATTTACCCAGAAACACTAATGACTTATGAATTGGAAATTAGGGTTTATGTTCGTATGAATTGGGTATTTTTGATTCACTTAGAGTTTGTTGTTAAAACTTGGATAAAACAACTCTATAGGCTTCCTAGACTTCCCAGAAAAACTTTGGTGCAATTCCTATGGCTAGATATCTTACGCGTAATTCTTGAACTTTAGGGTTTAAGTCTACGTATAAGGTGTCTTACGCGTATCTGCTTAAATGAGTATTCATGATATGATCTGAAAATAAATGAATGTATGTGTTAATATTGGTGCTATGATGATTTTATTTCAGGTTTGCAACACGTAAAAAATCAGAATCAAGGTTGTTAGACATCTACGCATAAGGATCACCTTACGCGTAGCATGTTATACGTAAGAGAAATCTTACGCGTAGCGTTTACGCGTAAGGTTCTACATAAGGGACTACGCGTATCCTGTGAAGGATATGCGTAAACAGTGACCTCTACGCATAAGGTCTACTCTTACGAGTAAGCCTTACGCGTAAGGTTTTATATGCGCTTACGCGTAAGCTCTACGCATAAGGTCCCCTTTTCCTAAGCGTAATATTTTTTACGCGTAAGTCAGGGTCCTACGCATAAGCTTGCGTTTTACGCGTATACCTATCCTGTTTACGCATAAGCTGCCATTTCTACGCCTAAGCCTTGTTTAACCTTAATCATGAATTGTTACGCGTGCAAACTTGTAAATAAATAAATCATAACGTCACGAAACCAATAATGTCACTAATAAGCTTAATCGTTTAATATGTTGTGAAAAATAAGTGATAACATAAACTTTAAAACTTAAAGTTAACTAACTCACGAAACTTATCACGACGTCATTGAACTATTTGACAAATAAGTGACTTTGGACTCGTAACAATCATCAACTTAGCACATTCATTAGTTAGACAATAAAACCATCTGTTGACTAACATAATGTCTTTCGATATGTTGGTTCTTTTGGCTAAATTTATTTCAGATCACGACATGGACGCTCAAATGAATGTGGATGCACCAAATGTTCTCACCATTGCTGATATCTTCCCAAATATCTATCCGATGAAGATTGGAAAGAACAACCTTCGTGTTGACTTTGAAACCCTCACCTGCTCAGAGTCTTCTTGCTTAATTGCTGTAGACATTCTGAAGAATCATCCTTATCAGAATATGCTCTCCAATTCTGCTACTATGCCGGAGATCTACATTCATCAGTTCTGGAACACAATGAAAAAGATCAAAGGACAGAATGATGTGACAGTGACTCTTAACCACAAACAAGTCACCATCACACCTGCAGACTTAAGGACTGTTCTCCTCATTCCCGACATCGAGCCAACCGAATACGTTGCTGCACCAACTGAAGAGACTGTTCTACAATTCATGATCGACATTGGTTATGACGAAGCTACATGAGTAATCTCTAAGCATTCATACGTGGATCTTAAGAATATTCCTCAACCCTGGAGAACTCTCTACATCATCATTACCAAATCTGTTTCCGGTCGTGACAGTGGCTATGAGCATCCCAAGCTCGTGGAACTGAAAATCTTTTGGGCGTTGATCAACATGAAGCACATCGAAATTGAAGCTCTGATATGGGACGACATGATGTCATTCCTCAAAAAGCTTGGCTCAAAGTTTCCTTATATCAGATATACAAAACTGTTGATCCAAAGAGCTCTTGGACTCAATCCTGATATCCCCAAAAGACTCAATGATCCCAACAATCACGACATGTTGTCTGAACCTACCCTAACTGTCAGATTCAAGGAATCAACAACGAAGAAACAGGGTGCTGTGTTGCCGGATCACCTTCTGTCTGATGAAATCAAAAAGCTCTACACATACAAAAGGTATCTGGTGGCAGTTGAAGAAAACAAAGTCGATTTTCTCGATGACAAGTCTTCTGGCACCCCCACAAGGAAAACCAGAAGAGGAAGTGCTGCAAGCACTGAGAGTAAAAGGAAGTTCCCTAAGAGGAAACCTCCACACAAAAGGAAAGTTCCATCTAAGGAAGCTGTTCCTATTCCCATTCCCAAGTCTGAACCGCAAAGAAAGCTAGTGGATGAAAGCTCTGATGAAACCGAATCAGACGATGAGGTTTTCTACTCTGAAACTGCAACCGATGTTACTCCATCAGTAGCTAAACCTCCCAGTCCACCAGCTGACAAAGGAAAAGGAAAAACCCCAGTGACTGAGCACGAAGAAGAAAGCTCTGATGAAGAGCCTCTGGATACTGATTACAGGAGGAAGTTCAAATTCGTTAGACTCCAAGACGTTGCGAAAGAGTTTGCAAAGGATCAAATGGGTGGCCCCGGAGGGTCAAGTGGTGATGTTCAATCCACACCAATTCCTGTTGCGGTTAATCAACCCGATAAGGGAACTGGTGCCACCATTCTTGAGCAACAACAAACGCAACAAGAGGATTCTATTGAGCATGACATTGTGGAACCAGAAACTGAAAAGTCAGAGAAGGAAAAAGTTGATAAAGAAGCTGCAGCTCAAGCTAAAGTTGATGAAGAGGCCGCAGCTCAAGCTAAAGCAGATGAAGATGCTAGGATTCAGGCTGAAGAAAAATCTAAAACTGGACAAGATGACGAAGTGAGCTATGATGATTATCTTCTCAACAGTCCAACTCGTTCCAAGGAGAAAACTTCTGAACCTCCTAAGGACCCTGAACCTCCTCATGACTCTTCATCATCAGACTCATCCTCTCACTCTTCACCACCACCATCCAAAAGATCAACCAGATCCACATCCAAATCAGTGAAGAAGCCTAAGGACTCTTGGATCTCTCATGCTAAGACTCGAATCGTTAAAGTTGTCAAGCAGGTCAGAAAGAAAGACGTGCTTTACAGAAAGCTGAATTTTCTCGCTGATCAGGTACAGTATCTTCATGACGAGAATGACAAGATGAAAGAAGAAAGGGAATACATCCAGAAGTTCACGCAACGTGATCCTCAAGGGGAAATGAATGAGATGATCAAAGGTTACACTCATAAGTACCTTCTTGACATCGTTCCTGGAGTTACAAAGGAGATGTTTACCAAACAACTCTATCCGAATCTATTGCATCTGGCCAAGCAAACTATGAGATCAACACCAATGCATGTAAACATCAACCCAGTTGATCCCATAACATTCTCAGATGCTGAATTGGTTTCCAGGCTCGTAGCTCAAATGTCTAAACGATCTGCAACATTTGCCTCTTACGAAGGAAAATTGTTTGAAGCATTGCTGGAATACCAACTTAAATTAGCATGCAGAGAAGAAGCTGAAAGGCCCAAGCGTCCAAGAGACGATGAAGATAAGGATAAAGATAAAGAGCCTAAACGCCCGAAGAAGTCTGGTGAATCATCCTCCATGCAACCTCCACCCCAAAGGACTCCAGCTCAACAAAGATCTCCTCCTTGCTCTTTTACTGACAAACCTCAGGATTCTGAGTTACCACCCCAGACTCAGAAAACCGGTGATCATTTTGAGTATACGGGTGGTGATGATGAGGAAGTCCGTGAGCCCCAACAACAACCCACCTCTCCCGACAAAGTTAAGAACCAGAATCCTCATCTAGGCCTAAGAAAAAGAAGAAGAAGGCACCCAAGGCTGACGTCGTATCATGGCTAGACGAGGATGACACTGATGAATACGACTGGTTTTCTACACTTGTTAATTCTACTCCCTATCCATCTGAAGGTCAAGATCTGGAAGACAGTAGTACATTGGAGCATGCAAAGTTACTGCAAGAAAAATTCCAAGTGAAGAAGATGACGAAATCAGAGTTGAAACGAATCAAGAATGAAGCTTTTCAACTACTAAAAGACAGCTCGGAAAGTGCCATCGAGGTTGAGTATCACCTTGAAAACATAGCATGAGCCATGTCTAACAACATTGACTGGCTTAACCCTGAAGCAAACATTGACTTTACCAGAAGAGATAACGCTCCATACTACACCGATTGGTCTAAACCTCTACCTACAATTGGCCTACCAGATCAGCCTAAGATTCCATTTCGCTACTCCTTCAACAAAGATTTAGAATTACTTCTACACGGTGGCGATGGTTCAAGGAAATACGCTACATCACTTACACTTTCGTTCCCGGCAGCCATATACTCCAACTGCATAGCCATCGAAGAAAAGGCTACTCACTTGTTTTCTAACAGTGTGGAACAGTATGACGTCGATGCAATGTACGGGATTCACCATTGGCCAGAACGCCGACGAATCTACTACAAAAGCTGCCAGGTTCGAAAGTCTCTACATGCAGTGTATAGTACTAAAGGGATCGTTGCTATTAAGCATGTTGATCTCTCATCTAAATGGGACTACCCTTTCCTAAAGAATATCCTGGTCAAAAGAGAAGACGAAAGAGATTATGCATTCTGTGAAGCGGACTTTGAGAATTTGTCTCTCAATGACATTGAAGATCTGTATCTTGCAAAAGTATAGGGACGCATGAGACAATTCTAGACTGAAGTTCAACGTGAATTCATCAAGTCATTACTTATCTTCATCAGAAGCATCGTGATCAAGGAACGTGTAGAAGGCTTACAACTGGCTGTTGAATCATATCAGACCCGTGTCAACTTCACCAGACTTCAGCTAGAACTTCCCGACATCAACCAGCTTCCACAATACACCCTCGTCAGCAAACCATTCGACGTAGTTTATCGCAGTGAACTTCAACAAAATTGCTTGATGGCGTGTAGAGATCTTCACAAGTTTGGGGATCACACTTTGAAGAAGGTTCGGGATGGCTTGGCTTATAGGTTAAAGGAGATACATGAAGGCATCGGGTCGAAGAAGAGATGGAATTCTCAGGAAAGACAGGATGTGAAGAGGATCATCACTATGATCGATGAAAGGTTGTACAGAAGGGACCAGTTCAGAACTCTGGAGAGCTTTGTAGGTGGTCGTCCCAGGATTACTCTCACCGGCTATCAATGCCCTGTTCGCATTCTTGGTGATATTACTGGACTACCTGGTACCCCTTAAACTGCTTCTATTTCATATTATTTTGGATGTGTGATTTTATATTGTCTATGGCTTGTGCACACATTACAGTGTACAACCCGTTCTTGTAATGAAAGGACCCTATGGTACGCTTCAGTGCCACAATCCTATAAAAGGAGCGAAAGCTTCTTACTTTTGAGTAAAACCTATCAAACCTTTCATTTTTCAAGGTTTTGCTCAAAAGAACAAGTACTTCCCCTTACGTTTTTCAAAACCTCAAAAGTTAGTATTACTTGTTGAGGGGGAGTATTTGCTAAAATCTTTGTTCAAACAACTTGTTCTTTGTGATAATCTTCCCACACAACTCACAATGGTCATATTTATTATCAAAACGTTATCAAAAATAACATTTATATGCCATTTTTGAGGGGGAGAAAATTATTGTGATAAGAAATATGTTGATTTGCTACTTGAATCGTCGTGTGATAAGACTTAACCCATGAATTGACGGGATCTGAACAGTCATACATTGAAAAGATTTATCTTCCAAAGACTTATCCAAGTAAATTGTACCTATTCGAGAAGCTCTTGATAGACATGAACTTTGACGGGTTTGACAACCTTTCGAGGTTTGTCCACACCTTCAAGGTAGTTATTAGAGCTAGTTGTCACCTAAAAGCTGACAATGTAACTCTTTAACTATGCAACGTAACCGTGTCCCTCGGGGAATTGTCTATCTTGAGTCGATCAATTCAAAAAGTGTGCGCTCTTTTCTCACTGTGCAGTTTTCTATCAAAACTCTTAAGCACATGTTGAGGGGGAGTATTTTTGAAAATATAAAACTCTTGAAGTGTTCAAACATGTTTTTCATTTACAAACACTTCGAGAGATTTTCATGAAAATGGTTTTATGGCAATGGAGTTATAAGGTGACTAAGGTTAGGAATAACCGTCCTATGATCCGCCAGAGCCGGAGGGATCTACCCAAGGACATCACAAATAGTTAGTACTTAGAAGTCCTTAGGAATGATTATAAAAATGAGAAAATGAGAATCGGAGAAAGAAGGAGTTGAAGAATTAAAAAGAAAAACCAAAGAAAAGGGTGAAAAGAAATAGCCCTCCAGATTATTCAACTTAGGGCAGACACCGGGTTCAATTCATATGCTACTGGTTGTCACTTGATAACGCCGGTATTGAAGATTAAAAGCCATCATGGACCCAGTGACGCATGCACTAAACCTTCTTAGCCACTCAAGTTTCTCCCGAAAGAAGCTTGTTTCATTCTCACAGGGAACCCTACGTAAACTATTGGCTTTCTCTTAGAGATTGCTGGTATTGAAGAAGGAGACCCTCTCCCTAGTCTCCGCTCAGGAAAACCAAAATGCACTATTGAGTCTAGAGCCACGAGATTCATCATAAGATCTCTTAGGTACACTTGACATTTCATCACTTGTTGTTTAACAATAAGAACAACAGTGGTACGTTATCGAGTCCTACACAGATCCTAGCAATCTGTCGAGAACATTTATGAGAGGTTCACATCTGTGATCCTCAGTGATTGAATGGAAACTCCTGCCAGGGTCAACATCAAACAGCCCTGACAGCACGTCGCTTCGGTAACTCCCCGTGGTTTACGCTTAGTGTGTCTCAAACGGTCTACAGTCATGAGGTGATGCTACGGTGTACCTCAGCGACTCATCTGAACCGTATGTGTACTTCGGTACATCGCGTTATCTCACTTGTGGGACTCCGGTTCAGGAACGGCCTTTGTGAGAATTAGAGTTGTGTTTTCACACTATGCTGTTAACACTCTCGAAGTTCAAACTTGTAAGTGCCGAAATCCGCTTATTACTAACCTTTATTATGTTTTCTTCTTATGGAAGCTCTGGAGCGGACTGATCATGCAGATTCTTCACGTGCTCATACCTGCATCATCACTAATGGAAGTTCTCTCAAAAGGCAACACAAAAGTCAGAATGATTCTACGTCAAATCAAAGAATCTACAAAGTTTAAAGACTTAAAGAACTTCATCAGTACTGAAATCTAACGTCAAAGAGCTTGTGAGCATGTTGAAGAATGACGTGGAGACACTGGAGCAACGAAGCAGACCTGTGGCAGACTTGATGCAGACAACAACAACATACTATCACTACCATCACAAAGAACAATGATCAAAGAACAAAGATAAAGATGAAGTCAAAGCAGAACTGTTTAAAGAAAACAATTTCTCTACACTGGGGAGATTGTTCAAATCAAGGCAATTCTTCTCACAAGAAAGAAGAATGTCAGAAGACGTCAAAGCTACTATTACATCAGCACCTTCACCGTTTACATTCATTCATCACCAACACTTAGGGGGAGATAGTTGGAATCACTCCTAAACCTAATTCAAGTGTTAGTGATTCATATGTAATAGTTAGCTTAATTATGGCCTTTATGTTTGTTATTAGCTTAGGCTTATGTAGAAGGCCCATAAGCCTAGGCCCAAGTCCACTAAGGAAAGGAAGGGACTAGGAGTGTTGCCCTAGCTCCCTCTCCTATAAATACTTTGTAATAACCCTCACTTGAGGGTTGGTTGTTCAATTTATTCACTTTCACCTTGCTACGCATAACCGTCCTTATTGTTTCTACGCATAGTGTTTGTGTTTGTTGTTCAACCGATCTATTCTCTTCTCTATTTCTTCTATTGATGCTTGTGTTGTAAACTTAGTGACCTAACAGAGCTCATAATAACACTTTTACTTTCTCTCACTAAGTTCCCAAACCTCTAACCAGTTCTCTCTCTAAAACCTTATATTATACGCCTATATGTGATCATGATTTGATGTGTTTGTGAAATCCAATTTGTTACAAACGGTATCAAGAGCCATGGTTTGATCATATCTCTTACATATCCTTGGATTTCTAGTGGTTTTATATGGTTTTTGGGTTTGAAAAAGTTTAGTGGTTTTTGCATCATTTGGATCATTTCTTGTGTTAAAGTTTGAATTTTGAGTGTACTTTTGTGTTTAGAATCATTGTAAGTGCTTGGGTTTTGATTTGGAAAGCTTAAATCACTGTGGTTGGGCTTGTTTTGGATTGAAAAGTGTTGTCTTTAAGTTTTTTCTACCTAGCGACTTGAGTCTTGGAGTAGTTTTCTTCGTAGCAATTTGCTTTGTTAATTTTCAGCGAATTATAGTTGAAGTAGTAGCGACTTGAGCCTAGCGACTTGTTTATTGAGACAAGCTGACAAACAGTACAAAGTAGTGGAGGTTCCACTTCGGCTAGCGACTTGGTTGAAGTAGCGACTTGTCTCTATTATTTCTAGCGACTTGCCTTTGTTGTTACTAGCGAGTTACTCTTTAGCGACTTGATCTCTCAGCGAGTTGCTCTTTAGCGACTTGTCAGCTTAGCGATTTGGTGTCTTTAGCGACTTGGTCCACTTAGCGAGTTGTTCTTTAGCGAGTTGTCAGCTTAGCGATTTGGTGCTTTAGCGATTTGTGTTTAGCGACTTGGTTCATAGCGACTTGTGCTTAGCTACTTGATTCACAGCGACTTGAGGTTTTAGCGAGTTGCTACTTAGAGACTTGGTGACTTAGCGACTTGTCTCAAGGGTTATAGCGACTTGGTTGATATTTGTTTCTAATACGGTTTTCTCTTGATTTAGTAAAATCCCGTGAAAGAATCTATTTCCCGGTTTAATCATAGAGTTATAAAATCCCGTGAAATCTGTAAACATGTCTACCAACGTGCCTACAATCATCTCTACTGTAGCTGAGGATGTTCAAGCAGCTGGTTCAGATACTCGTCCACCCATGCTTGACAGAACTAACTATGACTCATGGGCTCAACGAATTAGGTTGTATTGTCTGGGAAAGGAAAATGGAGTCAACATTCTCAAGTCAATTGATGAAGGACCTTATAAAGTTGAGACAACTAGAGACATACTCGATACTGCTGCAGATGGAACAATGATCTTTGGATTGGACAGACCAAAGACGTATGATGAGCTCAGTGATAAGGAGAAAAAGAGATTCGATGCTGATATTAGGGCTTCAAACATTATACTTCAAGGTATTCCAAAAGATATCTACAAGCTTATCAATCACAACACTGAAGCCAAGGCGGTTTGGGATAATGTCAGGATGCTTCTCTCGGGTTCTGAATTAACCAAGGAAGACAGAGAATCACAACTGTATGATGAATTTGAGCATTTTAAGATGAAACCTGAAGAAAGTGTCTATGAATATTACGTGAGATTCCACAAGCTTGTAAATGACATGAGGAACATCAAAATGACCATGCCAAATATTCAGCTGAACTTAAAGTTTGTGAACAACATGAATCCCGAATGGCACAAATTTGTCATCTATGTGAAGCTAACCAATGGATTGAAGAACACCAACTATGAGCAACTGTATGCCTTCCTTCTTCAGAATGAGAGACATGCTATGTTTGAACGAAGGATTCTTGAACAGTTCAAATCTAAACAGGGAGAAACAAGTTCGTCAAATGATTCAACAGCCTTCTACACCAATGTTGGAATTACCACCAAAGCTTCTCAAGTCATACCTACTGGAAACGGAAATCACAAACTCATTCCCGATCTGAGGTTCAAGCAATCTGATGCTGATGCAGTCATGGAAAACTTCATAAATAAACTAGCTCTTATGGTTTAACAGAACTTGACCCTTACTCCACATACTAACAGTCTTCACACTAACAATGAAATCAGAACTGCATCCAATCTACACAATCATGCTATTGTCAGAGATGGAAAGGTTATGGTGCAACCAGTTCAAGGAAGGTAGTATGAACAAGGAAGAGGTGGAGTTGGTGGAGGGTATGTGGCTAATCAAAATCGTGGAAGGAATGAAAATCAAGGACAAGCAAAGCAAATCAAGTGTTACAACTGTGGTGGTGATGGACACATTGCAAGGAACTGCACATCTCCAAAACGCCCTCAAAATGCAGAGTACTTCAGGGACAAGATGCTACTGGTACAAGCTCAGGACAATGGAGCGGTTTTGGATGAAGAAGAGTTGTTGTTTCTTGCTTAGGGAAATGCTAAAACCTATGATGCGGATGTAGATGAGCAGCCAATTCAGGAAATAGGTCACAATCATCAAAATGCCTTTCAAGTAGCAGACTGTGATGCATTTGACTCTGATGTCGATGATGAACCTACTGCCCAGACAATCTTCATGGCTAGCATCTCACCTATGGTCTCTCAAAAGGTCCCATTACCACAACAGGCTGGTCAATCCAAAGATTCAATCATTTCAGAGGTATTAAAACTATACGATGAAGTTGATGAGCAAAAGATTCATAATGAAGTACAATCTCTTGAAACTTATGAATCAGATATTGATAATGAGGGTAATAGCAATATTGTCTCATATGATCAATATGTGACGCAAAGTGAAAGTGAGATTGTACCAAGTGATGCATCTTCTGCAGTCAATGATGACTATGTTTTTGATGAATACACTGCATGTGCTCCTGATGATTTTGTTATCTCTGAACTGAATGCCTATAAAGAACAAGTTGCTATTTATGAACAACGTGCTAAGTTTGAGTTAACTACCCGTGAGCAGGAAATGGATGACCAAATGCGTACAATTATTAGAAAAAGTAATTTTAGAGAAGAAGTGTTAAAACAAGAGTTAAACTCCTTACAAGAAAAGCTTTCTAAAACTGTTAAGCAAAAGCAAGAGCTTCAAGATAATGTTAAAGTGCTTAAACAAGAATTTAATGCTAAGGAATCAAAACTTTTGAATGACTTTTCTAATCTAAAAACTTTGAAAAACAAGCTTGAAAATAAGTTGTACGTACAAGGGAATACCATTCAGACTGCTCACATGATCACTAAGCATAGAGTCTTAAGCGATAAGCATAGTATTCCCATTGTTAAGGAACCAAATCCCGAAGTAGGTAAAAAGGCTAGAGCTGCTCATAAGGTACTATATGATGGTAATGAGATTCTTAAGCCTAGGAAACACCATCATGTATTGGAAGCATGGAAGAGGATAGAAAATTAGATGATGCATCTAGGGAGAAAATGGATAAGAAGCTTAACGATCCTGCGTGTAAAAAGAATAACATAACGATCAAACCCCATGATTACACTAAGGAAAATTGGATCTCCCTGAACATGTTTAAGCCTCAAACTCAATTAACCCCAGAACAGATTTTTTGGAAGAAAGATATGGATAAACAAAAAGTTAATGTACTTGTTGAAACAAACACTCCCCTTAGGAAAATGCCTGCAGCTACTTTGTATCCTCCAAATACACCAATGCACTTAGTTCCTAGAACTATTGCCACTAATAGCAAGACCTTAATCAGCCTGTGTGTTGTTTATCAACTATTTGCTGATTTTGAGAAGACATGTAAGAAGAGAATCACACCTACAGGGATAACTGAAGGGGAAAGGGGTTTTGAGCAAACTAAAGAATGTTATTTAACTGAGGTCATGCCTTTATTTAAACAATTAAAAGGTCAATTTGAGAGTCTTCAAAATGGGATTAACTCAGATATCAAAGAAATGGAAAAGGAATTTGATGCAATGATTGTTGAGGTAAATGATTATGAACGGGAACTCAAATATAATGAAATTGAAAGGAAGAACTTGCATATCTTAAATGAGAACTTAGTATTAAGTTGTTTGGCTCAAGATGTGTTTTGTACTGTTACTAAGCATTCTATTACTGCCTCTCAATTTCATGAATTAACTGTTGCCTTGAAAGTTTCCCATGATTGTGTCATTGAGCTTGAAAACAAAAACTCATAACTGAATGAGAAAATTGATCAGGATGATCACGATAATTTGGTAAAACAATTTTCTAAGCTAGAAGTTGAACATTTTAATTTGCAACTAAAATATCAACATCTTAAAGAAAATGTCAAAACCTCAAACATCAAGACATCCTCAAATGTTCCAGAGTTTGATGCACTTTTTGAAATAAACAAACGTGACGAACAGATTCAAGCTCATTATAACACGATCAGAAAGTTGAAAGCCTAAATTTCACAATTAAAGGGTGAAAAGAACAACGTGACTGGCTCCCAAATGCCTCCTCCTTTAAATTCTCAGTGTTCTCAAACGTTTCATCTTCAAAACTTGGTTAATGTTTTACAAAAGGAAAATGAGAGTTTTCTAAAAGAAAATGAAAAGGTTAAACGACACTTTAAAGAGTTATATGATTCAATGAAAGTCACTCGTGACAAGAACAACGAAAAAATAACGTCTTTACAAAAGGAAATTGAGAACCTAAGGAGTCAGGAAAAAGCGAAAATGCCACTTGTCTTTAATGAGAATGTTGCATCAAAGTCATCTGCAGACTGCAAATATACTGTAACTGTTAAATACATTCCTCCTCATCTTAGAAATAATGAACTTGTGTTTCATAACTATCTCGCTCACCTTAAGGATAGTCTAGAATGACTATGTGAGATTGTAGAAGAGGATTTCATAAATAAGCCACTTGATAGAGAAATTAGGTTAGCTTGCATTCAGGCCAAACGATCTCAGGAGCTGCTAGAATGTTTAAGAGCAACTTGTCCTAAATCCTTAGGTGCGAAAGATAAAGATGTGATGCCTTGTTCTATGCCTAGTGCCAAGTATGCAACCCATTCTATGCCCAGTATTAAGAAAGTGAACTCTAAAGTGCCTTCAAGTAGTTCAGATCCCTGCACGTCTAGTTCAGGAATGCAAAAAGTAGCCCAACCAACTAATGTTCCCATAATTCCCTCTACAGGAGTAATCAGTGACATAAAAGCAAGCGGGTCAAAGCCTCCAAGCAATACAAAGCAAGATAGGACCTCGCGAGCTAAGAATGTGCATTGGAAGAGAGTAGAAGACCACCCTAGGAACACTAAGTTTGAGTTGAATAAAATGAATCGTGTTGATTCTAGTATTAGCTATAAGCGTACTGTAATTAATTCGAATTCTGCTACTTTTGGCAAAACATGTAATGATGATTGCTTGGTTTCTGTTACTAATCATGAATGTGGTGTGAATGATTTGATTAATGTTGTTAAATGCCCTGTTAAGGTAGTTAATACAAAGAATCAAGCTAAGAAGGCTAGAAAGCAATGGCGGAAGAAGGTTAGAAAACATTGGAAATCCACAGGAAGGAAATTTAGTAACATAGGTTATCAGTGGATACCTACTAGCCGCAAATTCAATCTTTATGAGATGTGCCCTAAATTTTCTAGATCAATGCCCATTAGGAAATGGATGCCTACTGGTAGAACTACTCCTTTAAGAAATGAACACATTTTGAATAGGTCTAATGCATACGCTAGCACTGCATCAATCCCTGATGATTCTATTGTTTCTACTTTCGATGTGGGTGTTCCAATCATTGTTACTAACCAAATGGAACCCATTCTTGCATGAGGATCCCAATTATCCAGTTATCCATTCTTGTCTGTGTTCAACAGCCGATCGTTCAAATCATTCTGTGGTACCTGGACTCAGGCTGTTCCAAGCATATGACTGGAGATCGCTCGCGGCTCATGAACTTCGTGAGTAAATTCATAGGGACTGTTAGATTCAGGAACGACAATTTTGGTGTAATTATGGGTTATGGAGACTATGTTGTTGGTAAAAGTGTAATCTCCAAGGTATACTATGTGGAAGGTCTTGGTCATAACTTGTTCTCTATTGGTCAATTCTGTGATTCCGATCTAGAAGTGGCTTTTAGAAAACATACTTGTTTTGTTAGAGAACTTGATGGTGTGGAATTGTTAAGAGGAACTCGTGGTTCAAATCTATACACCATCTCTATCGAAGACATGATCAAGTCCTCTCCAATCTGCCTGTTGTCAAAGGCTTCGAAAACAAAGTCATGGTTATGGCATCGTCGTCTCAATCACTTGAACTTCGGCACCATTAATAATCTTTCCAGAAAGGATATTGTAAGAGGCTTACCCAGATTAAAGTATGAAAAAGATCATCTTTGTTCAGCATGCCAATTGGGAAAAAGCAAGAAATATGGCCACAAACCCAAACCCACAAACTCAGTAATGGAAGTTCTGCATACCCTTCATATGGATTTGTGCGGACCAATGAGAGTGCAAACGATTAATGGGAAGAAATATATTTTAGTCGTTGTTGATGACTACTCTCGATTTACTGGGGTAAAGTTTTTTAGGACAAAGGATGAAACTCCTGATGTCATCATCAAACTTATCAAGCAGCTTCAGGTTCGACTTAACAATACGGTTAGAATTGTTCGAACAGACAATGACACAGAGTTCGTTAACAAAGACTTAAATCAAGTTTATGAAAGTGTTGGGATCAGTCATCAAAGAAGTGTTCCAAGAACTCCTCAACAGAACGGTGTAGTTGAAAGACGAATGTAACAATTCGCATTTTCGAGAATTTACTATTCACTTTTACTATTCACTTTTCACTATTCATCTCGTAAAATTTTTATTTCACATTCTCGTAAGATAAACTATTTTAGTAATGACCTGAGAGTTTGACAATCGTTAGATCTTTTTCGCAAAAGTTATTAAGAAAACATCGTCTTAAAGTTTCATTTCGGTCGGAACACCATTCAACATCCCGCGCATAACGAAAACCGCCTCTGACAATTTTTCCCACATCAGATTAATTTTTAGATCACTCATAATTAATTAGATAATTTTTAAGATTTCTTTTAAACGTTACCAAATAAACCCTGAGCCGTACGGGAATAAACTTACGTTTTAAACAAATCTACGTAGACCCAGACTTAACCATTTCTGCACTGTATTTTCTAAGATGTTTAGAAACTTTTATATTTTTTGGAAAAGTCAAACATATTTCCCTCCTCCTTTGACCATAAAGAAATTAACCTTGTACGTTCTACATTTTTGCTTAAATCGCGTAACTTTTAAACTTCACGTATAACTATTAAGTTATCCCACGTATGACGAAAACCACATTTTGACATCTCATATCACTTTTAGACTAATTTTAGTCTACTCTAAATAAATCCACGGTCATTTCCCTGAAATCTCGTTCTTTTCTGATAAATTGCATTTTACGCGTTTTTGACCCGCGTTTCCAGCTTTAAGCAGCGTTTTTGCACCCAATGAGACTTATCACCCATTATATATTTTCAGATGGAGTATAATGATGAGTTTCATCATTCATGCAAGTTTTGTATTTTTACGATTCCCAGTTTTACGTTTTATGACTTAACAACTTACTGTTAGCGATTTTCGGAACCAAACTACACTCCGTAAAATCAAGATAATATCAAGAAATTCTAATCTTATCCACCACCTCACCATATGAACGTGTATAAACACATGTAGGGATGATATTTGATCATTCCTTAGATCATTACAAGTATAAAACTTAACCATGGTTAGTTTTTAACCCAATATATAGTTAACTCCTAAATTTTCCCTATAAATACCAAACTAAAAACTACATAAGTTCTTGCACCACACCTCTTTATCTATCAAAGCCCTAAAACCCTAAGGAACTTATCTTATATTTTGTAAGAAAGTTAACTAGTTTTTGAAAGAAAACTAGTGTTTGATCTTCGTTCTTGGAAGTTTTCAAGAAAGAGTCGTTATAATCTTCAAATAACTTCAAGTCTCCAAAAAGACGTCATTATAATCTTCTTTTTATCTTCGGGTTCTCAAGAAGGCGTTGTTATAATCTTCTAATAGCCTTGGGTTTTCAAATATTGCAAATTCTACGTCGAAGCTCCGCTAATATTTTATTTTTCCATAATACTCAAGCATTCTATATTAAGGTAAGTATTTATAAAACTCAAACTTATTTAAATACTTATAAACTTTGTTAGTTTATTTATTGTACTTATAAACTCTTAATATATCAAATAATCAAGTAATTAAAATACATGTTTTACGTATTATGCACTACAACACTAGGGAACTTCATGTGAGGAGTTCATTTAGGTAAACGGATCGATGAGTTGCTGGATTTACGAATTAAAGTGTCCTAGCTCCTCGAACGTTTACTGCATCACCTCTGAATTGTGATGGCCCGAACGGTAGTACGAGATATACAAACTAAAACCATTTATATAAACAAACATACAAATACTACATCATGATCAATATAAGGACGTATATAGGCATGTTTATACTTTCGTGTCGTTATTCCGAACCTAAGAGTTGACATCATATTCTAGGTTATACGTAGAGACTTCCAGGCTTATCCATCGATTCCGTTATACGTTTTGATATCATTTATTAAGGTGAGTTTCATAGCCCCTACTTTTATACATTTTGAAATTACTTTTGGGGGAGATACATGCTCAACTATTTTCATTTACTTTCATAAGTTTTACAAATACTCAAAACATTATGCACGTTTGAAACTTTTGGGGGAGATACATGCTTAACTATTTCTTTTACTTTTACAAATACTCAAAACATTATGCTTGATTTCATTATACATGATTGCATTATACTTGATTGCATTATACTTGATTGCATTATACTTGATTACGTTATACTTGATTGCGTTATACATGCTTGGAAATACTTTACTCGTTTAATTTAAATACATGGATTGTATTTACATACATACACAATACTCTATGCTGTCGGAGAGATATTGATAGTACTATAAGTCGGGTAGCCCCCGCCCTTGTGTACCCGATTCATGACCTTGGGATTAATATAGTACTATTTAGGAAGATGCCCCCGCCCTTGTGTACCCAATTCATGACCTTGGGTGAATATAATCCGGTGTATTGTGCAAACTATATTTTGGCAGTGGGTTGTGAACACACAAGTTGCAAGTTTTGTATGGACGAAACTTGGAACTGAGTGGATTTACAATGCCTTTGTTGTATAAACATTCTTTCAAGGCTTTTCAACTTATTTAAAACAAACTCTATGAACTCACTAACCATTGTGTTGACACTTTTTAGCATGTTTATCTCAGGTCTGTAAGGTGATAGCTGTTGCATGGAACTTAGAGTCGCATGACATGTTTTGAAGACTTTATACATTCGTATTTACCATTCGAAACATTTTGTAAACATTTATGTATTATACTTTGGGACCTCATTGTTTGTAACTCTGATTTCATTAATCGAATGCTAACTTTTCAAAACGTCTCATTTAGAGGTCGTTTTCTATAACTTGTACTTTGTATTATGAAGTAGCACCCCAATGACACAATCTTCCGCTGCGGTATTTTGGGGGTGTTACAACGAAATCGAACTCTTGTGGAAGCCGCAAGAACAATGCTGATTTACTCAAAGGTTCCAATGTTTCTCTGGGCTGAAGCCATTGCCACTGCTTGCTACACCCAAAATCGTTCCCTCATACACACATCTCATGGAAAAACTCCATACGAACTTGTCCATAAATGAAAACCTGATCTCTCCTACCTTCGTGTGTTTGGTGCGTTGTGCTATCCAACGAATGACGGTCAAGATTTAGGTAAGTTAAGAGCTAAGGCGGACATTGGAGTTTTTGTAGGTTATGCATCAAACAAGAAGGGTTACCGAATCTACAACAAAAGAACTCGAGATATCATGGAAACTATTCACGTCATGTTCGATGAGCGGTCCGGGCAAATGGCTCCAGGACAATCCAGTTCTGGACACGCATATCAACCTTCATCAAGTAGTCCCTTCAGTTCTACTCTTGTGCTAAATCCCTCACCAGCAACTCTTTATGTACCTCCTTCAGAAGATGATTTGAAGAAATTGTTTGATCCAATGTTTGATGAACACTATGAGCCAATTGCTAATGAACTGTCAATTCCATCAACAGAGGCTGTTCCTATCCCTGTCAATGAAGTTAACCCTTCAGTTTCTATGTCATTAAGTCAAGAAGCGCCTGCTGCTGATCACTCTGTCTTATCAACAAATCATCAATCATCGAGTGTACATCATGGAATTGTGTCTGGCACCTATGATGGAGATAATCCCTTTGCTACTCCTGAAGATGCCCCATTTGAAAACATATTTGCTCCTGAATCATCATCAGAACCATCTTCATCAGGAGAAATCGACTCTGCTACTTCAGTTCCTCAACAACAACCACACGAACACCTTAGAAAATGGACACATGATCATCCATTGGACAACATCATTGGAAATCCCTCTCGTCGAGTATCCACTCGGAAACAACTTGCAACCAATGCCTTATGGTGTTTTTTCAACTCCGTACTCTCTAAGGTCGAACCAAAAGATGTTAAGACTGCGATGAATGAAGAGAGCTGGTTCAATGCCATGCAAGAAGAAATTCATGAGTTTGATCGACTAGATGTTTGGGAATTGGTACCTGCTCCTGACTGTGCTATGATCATTGATCTAAAGTGGATCTTCAAAGTAAAACTTGATGAGCATGGTGATGTATTAAAGAACAAGGCTCGATTGGTTGCAAAAGGATACCGTCAAGATGAGGGTATTGACTTTGAAGAATCATTTGCTCCAGTTGCTCGTATCGAGGCAATCAGAATCTTCTTGGCTAATGCTGCAAGTAAGAACATGGTAGTCTATCAGATGGATGTAAAGACGGCTTTTCTTAACGGAGATCTTAAAGAAGTCGTATACGTCAGCCAACCTGAAGGTTTTGTGAATACAGAGCATCCTACTCATGTCTATCGCTTGAAGAAGGCTCTTTACAGTTTGAAGCAAGCTCCAAGGGCATGGGATGATACGCTATCAAAGTTTCTTCTATCTACTGAATTCAGCAAAGGAGCAGTTGGTCCGACATTGTTCACCAGAAAGTTAGGCAAACATTTAATTCACGTTCAAATTTATGTTGATGATATTATTTTTGCCTCGACTGACCCCAATGAATGTGACCGTTTTTCTAAGGAGATGGGCTCCAAATTTCAAATGTCAATGATGGGACAAATGTCATTTTTCTTGGGATTACAAATTTCACAAAGTCCCGGAGGCATTTTTATAAATCAATCTAAATATGCAAATGAGATTTTAAAGAAATTTGGATTTGATTCTTGTGACCCTGTTGACACTCCCATGATAGAGCGTACTAAACTGGATGAGGACCACTCAGGGATCATGGTAGATCAAACAAAATATCGTAGTATGATTGGATCCCTGATGTACCTCACAGCCAATAGACCTGATATTTTGTTCGCTGTATGCATGTGTGCTAGATACCAGGCTAAGCCTACCAAAAAGTACCTTGAAGTGGTTAAACGGGTCTTTTAGTAACTCCAAGGAACCATCAATATGGGACTTTGGTACCCGAAGGACACCGGTATGTCACTAACAGCCTATGCAGATGCTGATCATGCAGGATGTCAAGATACTCGTCGAAGCACGTCAGGAGGTGCTCAGTTTTTGGGTGATAAGCTCGTGAGCTGGTCTTCAAAGAAACAAATGAGTACTTCCATATCCTCTACAGAGGCTGAATCCATAGCCATGTCATCTGTTGTGCTCAAATCCTATGGATGAGATCCCAATTATCTGACTATGGCTTTGAATTCAACAAAATCCCTATGTATTGTGATAACAAAAGTGCCATTGCTCTCTCATGCAACAACGTTCAACATTCAAGAGCAAAGCATATTGACATTCGACATCATTTCATCAGGGAGCGAGTGGAGAACGGCGTGGTGGAACTATATTTTGTGAGGACTGAATACCATTTAGCAGACATCTTCACCAAAGCTCTTCCTAGAGAACGGTTTGAGTTTATCCTCCCACGACTTGGTCTAAAGAGTCTACAACCGAAAACACTCAAACGTCTTCAAGAGGAAGACGAGGAGTAAAAGGTTTTTCTTCATCCATCTCTTGTAAATATTTATTCAAAAACAAAATACAAAATTACAAAACCAACAAAAAAGCAAATAGAAAAATATAAAACTTTCAAAAATCCATTAAAATTTGAAAAACTCGAAAAATTTCTAAAAATATTGTCTTTTTGTCATGTTTTTCTTGATTCGATAATATCTACGGTCTTTGTGCTGTCATTCAAAGAGTGACACGGGTCTTTAGATGTTGTTCGAAGATGTTGTTCGAATGTACATAAAAAAATAATAAAAAAATTCAGAGAATGTAAAACAAAGGCTTATAATCATTTCAGTCTATAACCCGTTTTTATAGAAAGAATAGAGCCATACTTTATCTTATTTTTTTCAAATCTCATGCTCTGATTCTTTAAACAAATATTTGCTATCTAATGAAAACTAATAGTTTTGAAAAATAACTCGGACTCAATTTTTGAAAATCATCTGGACTTAATATATGTCAAAATCTCTATCTCTCAACCAACAACTTATGTCATTGATTGAGGGGGGGGGGGGAATGATTTCAATTAAATCAAAAGGTTATTTGTCATACAATTGTTTTCAAAAGATACTAATGCATGTTTAATCTTTGGAGTTTAAAGTCTCAGATTTGATCCTCATCGGTAAAATGTTTTCATAAGCAAGTCACAATTCTCCTCAAAAGCTTTCAAAATCAATTTAAATCTCCAGAGATCACAAATCTCAAATGATTTGAAAATTGTGATCGGGGGAGAATTTGTGATTTAAATTGGATTTAAACCGATAATTCGATAAATGGTTGTATAATGATTTACAAGCTCTCCTCCCCACATGTGCCAAACGATTTCAAATTTTCCATGCACATGTTGAGGGGGAGCATCTATTTCAAACCAAAAAGGATTGAAACGTGATTGATTTGTTTCAATGTGCAAATTTTCCCTAATATGTGCAAAACACTTTCAAATCTCTATGCACATATTGAGGGGGAGCAATTTTTTGAAAACCACATCCTTTCCAAAAATACCCTTAACAAAGTAAAAAAATGCTAATTTTTATCAGGAAAGTGATGTTGATATCTTTTAGAAAATGGTAATCAAAGAAGTGAATCCTTCCTCTAGCCTCCGTGTGCCAAAACGATTTCAAATACATAATGCACATGTTGAGGGGGAGCTCTTTTTCTAAAAATATCAAAAACAATTCAGGTACAAAATGCTTTGATATTATATCACAAGTATCTTGATTGATTTTCAAATGGTTTTCAATTGGTGCCAATGGCAGATGAACAATACCAAATAGACCGACCAAATTTACTTTATGTATGGTGATATAAGGATGGTTAGGTTAGATATTCGTTCCCATGATCCCGCCAGAGCCGGAGGGATCTACCCAGGGACAATCCACTAGATAGTGTAGAGTCCTTTGGTATGGTGAAAAAAGGAGAAAAGTGAGATATGGGAAAAGTGCGGACTGAGACTGAGCTAGTACTAGAATAAACCCAACAAGGTTCTAGTTATGAAGTCTCGGTAAGCACTGAAGGGGTTGAAGAATGAAAAAGAAATGAATGAGAAAAGGGTGAAAAGAAATAGCCCTCCATTTATTCAACCTTAGGGCAGAAACCGGGTTCAATACATATGCTACTGGTGGTTACTAAGGTAACACTGGTATTGAAGACAAGACGTCATGGACCCAGTGACGCACTGCACTAAACTTCCCAAGCCACTCAAGTTTCTCTTAAAAGGGACTTGTTTCATTCTCACGGGGAACCTACATAATCTATCGACTTTCTCTTAGAGATTGTTGATATTGAAGAAGGAGACCCTCTCCCTAGTCTCCGGCATAGGAACCAAATGTGCACAATTGAGTCTAGAGCCACGAGATCTTCAAATAAATCTCTTTAGGACACTGTCAATGAAGACTCTCTGTTTCACAAAATATGGAAAGAGAGATTATATCTTATGAGTCCTACGCATTATCCTTGTGGTATTGCCAAGACTTGTTGTGCCATCTGGACTTCATCAATGGAGCGATTCAATATTGAATTGTTCCTTGTCTAGGAAAATGGATTGACGGATACCTTTGAAAAACCGGTCGTTGTGCTTAAAAATTCTTTTCTTTAGCACATCGACTGTGTATTAATATTTCAAATATAAAAGGTGTTTATGATTGATAATTGATTTTTCTCTAAAACCCTCGTTGTATTGCAAAAAATCTTTATTGAGCAGTACTCGATTGTTTTTCAAATCATTTTCATCAATCAGTGAATCTCAATTTGCTGATTTACTCACTCCGTGTTGTCTTCTTTGAGACGTTCTGGTTTGAGAACAGCTAAAGCAGCTACGAAACCCTGTCAAGGAGATTCTTCGGAATTATACCTGATCACAGGCAGTACTTGTACTGATCAACGGGGAACCATGGGCCCTGTACCTCAATTCAACGAAAGTGATCAAAGACACTTTCGTGCGCTTTATTGCTAATTGTCGTATGCAGGTACGCCGACGTTTGCAGCTGATCAGAATGGAGAGGTCAATCCATAGCCGCATGCTCACACAACACATTCACTTCTAAAGAAATCATGATAAGTGCATCAATGACTCTGATATTTTCACTCCATGCTTCTGCTACGCTGCTGCAAATATCATGAATCAACTAAAGCTTCCGCTACTCTGATGAAAAGATTTCATGATCCAGAATGTGAGCATGTCGGTCCTAAAGTCACAACTTCACATAATGTCAACACCACAATGGAAGAGTCAGAGATTTATGTTAGCTGATGATCTCAATGCTGGCTCAAAACTCATTATCACGTGGATCAGTTAAAGACCTCCACTTTGATTAACCAAACATGCAAAAATGAAGAATCAATGACTACGGGCTACAGAAAAAAGAACATTAACAAGAATCCAAGAACAATCGTAATGTAATATCTGTTTGTATTCAATGTAATTTGAGGTGACCTCCCTTAGGGGGAGATTGTTAGGATTTAGTAAATCCAGTTATTAAAGTGTCGGTCACCTCAAGTATATGTAATCGTTAGAAAGCTCGTAGTCGTAGTTATTCTATGTTAGATAGTATTTAGTTAAGTAACACCGTGGAGGACGGACGGGTCTTTACCCACTGTATGCCTGATCCACAGCCCGTAGGTGGCGTTTTATGTAAGACTATAAATACCCTCTACCTCCCAAGGTAGAGGGTTGGAGCTCATAATAACACTTTTACTTTCTCTCACTAAGTTCCCAAACCTCTAACCATTTCTCTCTCTAAAACCTTATATTATACGCCTATATGTGATCATGATTTGATATGTTTGTGAAATCCAATATGTTACAGTTTTATAAAAAGAAACAAAGGTTTTTCAAATGCTAAAGCAAATGAGGACACTGAATGCTTTAAGTGTCACAAAAGAGGTCATTTTGCAAAAGACTTTTTCAAAAACAATTTCTGAACCCTCTTATAAACCATCAGGGTCAAATCAATCCTCAGGCTTTAGCAAATTTCAACCTAAAATCTATCAGTCTCATCAAAATTTTCAAAACAAATCTGATCAAAACAAAACTGTTGATTTTGAAGCTAAGTATAGGAAAGTCAAAGCTAAGCTTGCATTGCTTGAGGCCAGTCCCTCAGAAACAACAAAAAGTGTTCAATCTGTGCAGGGTAAAAACAAAGGCCTTGTTGCTGAAATCTTCGACTGGGATGAAGAGCCAATCTCATCTGATGATGAAATGGTGCATGTCAGTGAACTGCTGTCCCTCTCAGAAGAGGATAAGCTAGCTGTTGGAAAAAATCATACCAGGAATGGAGAGTGGGTCAACATCACAATGAAGAAGGTAAATATTTTACTTTCTATGGATGACAACTCTGATTGGCAGTCCTATATGAACTATATCAATGCTGACCTTAAGTTTGTAGAAGAGCAACGATTAAATCTTTTTTCAAAATATAACAAGCTAAGTTTTGAACTAAACAAGTGTAGGGATGAACTGCTTCTTTTAAAACAAAATAAGCTTGAGGCTATCACTTTGCAAATTCAAAACACTGAATTAGTTAGAAGAAATCAGGCTCTTCAAGATGAACTTAGGAAAAAAAAAGGATATCATTGCTAGTTGGACTGTTAAGAATCCAAGAGTCTTTGATGCTGTGGGAGCCCCCAGTAGCAAAAAGAGAGTCATAGGTGAAGATCATCTCCCTGACTCTCACAACAAAGACCAGTCTCCCAAACCATTTGTGTCTGGTGGCATGATTACCAATGTGTTGACTATTCCCAAGCCTTATGATTGGATTAAACGGGTTAATCCTGAGAGTAAGCTTCCAAATTTCGATTCTGGAAGAATTCTAGAGCCTGAAAGTCAAGCTCTAAAGAGCATGCTTGGAATCCCTGATGTGCCCAGTAGTACTGAACACATCTCTGAGTCTGAAGCAGAATCTCAAGCACCACTTCCACCCCTGGAACCACTTTAGGGTGTTGCTCCTGGCTCTGAGCTTACTCCATTACAATTCAATCCACACTCACCAAAAGAAAGGTCTGGACTTGGTAGAACCATCCTGAAAAAACCATCAAAACCAATTCAACAAGAATCTACCCCCACTGAGACTTCCACATCCTCTGTCCCCACTGAAGCTGACCAAATTCAGAAACTGACTGAACTTGTGAGGAAGCTAACTGATAAGATGGAATCCATCAAAAAAGTCCCTGAATCAATAAAGGAAACTAAGTCAGCCTCCTCTAGTTCCTCAAAGTCAAAAGCCACCACCAAAACCAAGCAGAAGTGTGATCTATGCCACTATACCAGTCATACCACTGACAACTGTTATAGAATCCTTTTTTGTATGATCTGTAAAAAAAATGATCACAGAACTTCTGATCACTTACAATATGCAAGTTCACTCAGTAACGCAAACTATACCAAAGTTGGTCATCAGTATGCTCCAACCTCTAAATCTGCTCAAAAGTTTAGAGCAAAACCCGCTTTAATGATCATCATCCTGATGATTGTCTCATGAACACATGCTGTGATATTTGCGGAAATCCAGCTCATGAGACATCCCAGCATGACAGTGTCATCCAAGCAAGGAGAAGTTCCAAGCAACCCAGAATCACTGAGTCATCCTCAGTCTCCAAATGCAAAACCTGTGGTAGCACAATGCACTCAACCACTGACCATGAGTCAATTTCTAAATTCAAACAGACCTTTAGGCCCAAGCCCACTAGTATGTGGGTCAGCAAGAGAAACTAATCCAGTTTACCATTTGTGCAGAGACACGCCAGGGAGCCTATTTGGCATCTAGATAGTGGATGCTCAAGAAGCATGACTGGTGTCAAGGAGTATCTGCACAAATATGTAAAGGAACCATGACCAAAGGTAGTATTTGGTGATAACTCATCATGTCCCACTGAAGGTTATGGTTCAGTATACTACAATGGAATAGTTTTCTCTAGAATAGCTTATGTCAATGGTCTCAAATACAATCTCATCAGTGTCAGTCAACTCTGTGAAGGAAAGTACATTGTGCAATTCAATGACAAACAAGGCACCATTTTCAATGCCAACAAAGAAGTTGTTTTAATAGCTCCTAGAAGAGATGATGTTTATGTCTTAGACATGTCAACACTTTCTCAAAATGGAACTTGTCTCTTTGCCAAAGCCACTGAAACTATCAACTGGCTGTGGCACAAGAGACTCTCACACTTAAATTTCAAAAACATCAACAACTTGGCAAAACAAAACAAGGTCCTTGGCTTACCATCACTGGTTTTTGCAAAAGATAAACCATGCTCAGCCTGTGAAAAAGGTAAACACCAAAGAGCATCTTTCAAAACAAAATAAAATTTCTCTATCAAAAGCTGCCTTCATCTCCTGCATATGGATCTCTTTGGACCAGTCAGTCCTAGATCAATCCAGCATGAGAAGTATACACTTGTCATTGTTGATGAGTTTTCAAGATACACTTGGGTATACTTTCTTTCCAAAAAGAGTCAGGCAGCTGATACTATAATGTCATTCATCAGGAACATTGAAAACCAGAATAACATTACTGTTAAACAAATCAGAACTAACAATGGTACTGAGTTCAGAAATGAAGAACTTGAGAATTTCTGTGATGAAAATGGGATCTCCCAAAATTTTTCATCTCCTTACACCCCTGAACAAAATGGGGTAGCTGAAAGGAAAAACAGAACTCTCATTGAGGCTGCAAGAACTATGTTAAATGGCTCAGCTCTATCAAAACATTTCTGGACTGAAGCAGTCAAAACAACCTGTTACACTCAAAACAGGTCAATCATTGTCAAAATACATAACAAAACCCCATATGAGATATTCAAAGGTAGACTTCCTGATATCAGCTACTTTCATGTGTTTGGATGTCCTGTGTTCATTCATAACCACAAGGATCATCTAGGCAAGTTTGATGCTAAATCTGATGATGGATACTTTGTAGGCTACTCACTAATCTCCAAAGCCTTCAGGGTATTTAACACAATGAGACAACAAGTTGAGGAAACCTTTCATGTCACCTTTAATGAGAGTTCTGAAAGCATCAGGTTCACCAACACCTCAGTGGAGGAAATAGGAATTGATAACTCATCAAGATATCCTCCTGATGAGTATGACACTGAAATCAATTTCTCATACCATGATGCTGACATCTCATATTATGTCTTACCTCACAACCTGCCCCAACCAACTATCAGTGAATTCATTGATAATCAATCAGTCCCCACTGAGATAGGTAACACTGAACCAAATGTTTAGGAACCTATGATTCAAGAACCCCAACCTAAACAAGACATCTCAACAGATGATCTTAATGATTATGTGGCTCCTGCACCTGAACTTACTCCTAAGTTTCCAGTGACCTCTTCAAGCTCAGATCCTAGACCACAAAGTAAGTGGACAAAATCTCAGGACATTGAGCTTGTAAACATCTTTGGTGAACCCACTGAGGGCATGCTTACAAGAAGCATGGTTGCTAAACTAACTGCAACTTTAGCAAATGAATGTCTATATGATGATTACCTATCAGAAATAGAACCCAAAAGTGTCACTGAGGCTCTAAAACAACCAAGCTGGGTTCAGGCTATGCAAGAAGAACTTCAACAGTTTGATAAAAACAAGGTCATTACCTTGATCAAATGTCCTCAGGATGTCATTGTCATAGGAATGAAATGGGTTTTCAGAAACAAAATTGATGAAAACAGTACTATCATTAAAAACAAAGCCAGACTTGTAGCCAAAGTTTACAGTCAACAAGAAGGCATTGACTATGATGAGACATTTTCTCCTGTTGCAAGAATGGAAGCCATCAGGATCTTCCTTGCATATTCTACCTACATGAACTTCAAAGTTTACCAAATGGATGTAAAGAGTGCATTCCTAAATGGTGAACTCAAGGAAGATGTGTATGTTCAGCAACCTCCTGGCTTTGAGAGTAGTGAATTCCCTGACTATGTCTGCAAGCTTGATAGAGCCCTTTATGGACTAAAGCAAGCTCCCAGGGCATGGTATGAAACTCTCACAGCATTCCTGATTCAAAACAAGTTTGTCAGAGGAAAGATAGACAACACATTGTTTATCTACAGGACAAAACTACACTCTTTGCAAACAGTTTGAAAAACTGATGACAAAGAAGTTTGAAATGAGCATGATGGGTGAACTCACATACTTCCTTGGACTACAAATTAGGCAAACTGATAAAGGAATCCCCATAAGTCAAGAGAAATACACCAGAAATCTCTTGAAGAAATATGAGATATCTGACTGTGCCTCAGTGAAGACACCAATGGTCCCTCCTAACAACCTTGGACCTGATCTCACTGGAAAATCAGTCAATCAAACCCATTTCAGAGGGGTTGTTGGCTCACTGATGTATCTCACTTCTTCCAGACTAGGCATACAATTCTCAGTCTGTCGAATAGTAAGATATCAGTCCAATCCCAAAGAATCCCATCTCACTGCAGCCAAAAGAATACTAAGATACCTGAAGGGAACTCTAAGCCTTGGACTCTACTATCCACAGTGCTCAGGGTTTGACCTCAAAGGATCCTCTAATTCTGATTATGCTGGCTGCAACATGGACAGAAAAAGTACCTCAGGGCCTGTCAATTTCTTGGAGGAAAACTGGTCTGTTGAAGTGCTAAAAAGCAACAATCAGTGGCTTTGTCTTCAACCGAAGCTGAGTATGTTGTTGCTGCAGGATGCTATGCCAATGTATTATGGATGAAAAGTCAACTTAGTGACTATGACATCCACTACAAAATGGTACCCATCTTCTGTGACAACACTAGTGCCATTGCAATCTCCAACAACCCTGTCCTTCACCAAAGAACCAAACACATTGATATCAGATATCATTTCATCAGGAACCACATAATGAAAGGAGACATAGAGCTTCATTTCATCCCTACTGAATATCAACTTGCTGATATCTTTACCAAACCCTTAGATGAACCTACCTTCAGGAGACTGAAAGTTGAATTGGGAATGCTAGACATAGAAAGTCAGCAACTTGAAAACCAATCCTAATCTCAGTAAGTTTTCCTAAAATGGTTCATCCTCCCTGAACAAAACCTCAAAAATAACCCTCTCACTGAATGAGTAAGACTCATTCAGGGACCCTGACTCTTGATATTGAGCATTGAATGAGTAACTAAATGCACCAAGTATTAGTTACTTAAATGTCCTAGGTTGGTAAACACACCAATTAAATATAGGAATATATGTCTCTCTATCTTACGGTCAGGGGTCCCTCAAACTTACCTCATCCCACTTGGCATTAAATTCCTCCTCTCACATGAAATATCTTGTGGATATTTTATTGTTGCAAAAATGCACTTTTACTGTGCACTGCAACTGTTCCTTGAAAACCGGGATTTTACTGCGGGTAGTGGAGTGGTGGCATTAAATGTGGGAATTAGAAACGTTTTCAAAAACTGACTTCACTCTATAAATACCCCTAGTTCAAATATTCTTTCAAAACCCTAAAAATCTTGAAATGGAAATGGCTAGAACACAATCTCTTCAGTTTGCATCTCAGTGGGTAGGGTATCTCAGTAGTGTTGAATTTAAAACAAACAATGTTATAGGCAATTTTGAATACCCCCCAAATGTCCCAGCCTATAAGGACATAATGAAATTTTTATTCAACTGCCCACTGAAAAAGGCCTTTACGCAGTCCCCAACTAGTGAGACAGACCTAAGACCACTCAGGGAGTATCTCATTAAGTTCAGTCTTTTTAACGAGGAAAGATCAGTCACCTTGGACTATAAAACTTTTTGTACTTCAACAGGGTTAGACTACAATAATGGAGTCTATGTTGCCCATCCTGAACCCTCCACAGTGAAGGATGGGTTAAAACAAATCGTTTTGGATCCAAAATTTTTGGACAAGACCCCAGTCACCAAAAACTCATTTCCCACGGCTTGGAAGATCCTGATCACATTTATGATTCAGGTTCTCGGTGGGAACCACTCATCCACTGAACAAGTTAATTCTATTCAGTTGATGATGGCATACTGTTTGATGAATGGGGTCAATGTCGACATTGGGGAGATCATTTACAGTGATCTCGTAACCAAGCTACTGAGCAAAACTATGACGAAATACATTTCGTATCCTAGGTTTGTCTCATGTGCTTTACAAGTGTTACTTGGTTGCAATTACCTTCAGGAATACAAATACTCTACTTTACCTGGTATCCTGAGTCCTTCAAATTTTCAAAAAGACCCATCCCAAGTCACTGAAATTGTATTGATGGCCCATATGATTGTTGTAAACAATCAGAGGGACTCAGTGTCTCCAAACGCTGCTCCTAAAAAGAGAAAGGGGAAGTCTCAGACTGGGACTAGGACCAAACCCAAGTCTCAGGGCCCTGAGGCTTCAGGAACATAGCCTAAAAGGCAAAGAAAGCCCAAGACTGATATGCCACCCACTGGAGACCAAGCAACATCCACCCCGATTACAACGAAGGATACTGATAAATCACAATCAGTGCCCTTGGTCCCAACTACTACTCCCCAAGATCCAGAGGGAAACATACAACCCGCTCGTAGGGGAGCGCCTTCCACAACGCCCAAGGATGACATTCGCAAATCACAGCTTTTGTCTGATGGCCAACTGAATGATCCCAAAGACTCAGAGGGAACTGAACAACCCGCTGATAGGGATCTAACTGCCATTGACTCCGCCAAAGGCACTGGGAAACACCCACCAATGTCTCAGGGGTCACAGGGGGACAAAGACTCGGAGGGAAAGAAACAACCCGCCAATACGGAACCCACCACCAATCCTGACTCCGGCGAAGGCACTGGGAAAAATCCATCAATGTCTGAGGGGTCAAAGGGGGACAAAGACTTAGAGGGATCAATACCACCCGCTGATACGGAACCCATCACCACCACCTTGTTAACTGTTGCTGATGTCGCTGATATTCTATTTTCTGATGATGAACTTGCTGACAGTGACGATGAAATACTTTCAGCAGGGGAAGACATGGACGCTGAGATTCAACCACATGAACAAGAATCTCAGCCTGATCCAACAAAGCCTGAGGAGTCACCTTTTCAAGCTGATGATAACTCTTCTGCTTCCTCAGACTCTTTATCCTCTGATGAATTCAAGAGGTTTGACAATGTTCTTCCACTGACTGAAAGACAGCTGGTTCAGTGGATCACAAAAGCTTCACGAAAGCTATATGCTGGGGTTACTAAAACATTATGGGATCAACAAACTGAAGCTGCTGCCAGCTATGCTGATCTAAAGTCTGATGTGCTCACATTCAATGCCAACACTTATGAACACAGGGATCTAATGTATCAGCATCTTCATAGGTTGGATGAAAACCTGGTTAAGTTTCTCAAGCATCTTCAGACTTGTGGCGTTACAATTGATGAAATCAGGGATTGTAACCACCCGCATTTTTAGGTTACTTTTCATTTTTGAGAATTTACTATTCACATTTACTATTCACTTTCACTATTCATCCGTAAAACTTTTATTTCACATTCTCGTAAGATAAATTATTTTAGTAATGACCTGAGAATTCGACCATCGTTAGATCATTTTCGCAAAAGTTATTAAGTAAACATCGTTTTAAAGTTTCGTTTTGGACGGTCCACCGTTTAAACATCACGCGCTTAACGAAAATCAACCCTGACAATTTTCCTCGCATCAGATAAATTTTTAGATCATTCATGATTAATTTGAGAATTTTTAAGAATTATTATTTTTAATATTACCAAATAAGCCCAGCGCAGAACAAAACTAAACTTACGTTTTAAACAATTCTACTTACATCCAGACTAAACGATTCCTGCACTGTGTTTTTAATATGTTTTTGAAACTTTTACATTTTGTGGAAAATTCAAACATATTTCCCTCCTCCTTTGACCATAAAGGAATTAACCTTGTACGTTCTACATTTTTGCTTAAATCGCGTAACTTTTAAATTTCACGAATAACTGTAAAGTTATCCCGCGTATGACGAAAACCACATTTTAACATCTCATATCACTTTAAGACTAATTTTAGTCTACTCTAAATAAATTCACGGTCGTTTCCCTGAAATTTCGTTCTTTTATGATAAACTGCGAATTACGCGTTTTTGACCCGTATTTCCAGCTTTAACCAGCGTTTTTGCACCCAATGAGACTTATCACCCATTTTATATTTTTAGATGGAGTATAATTATGAGTTTCATCATTCCTACAAGTTTCGTATTTTTACGATACCCGGTTTTACGTTTTATGGCTTAACGGCTTACGATTAGCGATTAACGGAACCAAAACTCACTCCGTAACCAAGATAATACCAAAACTAACCACCTAAGTCATCTTATCTTGTTTAGGCCGACCTATGGGGGGGGGGAGTCATCATTTTGGTGGCATCATCCTAACCATGGTACATTTAGATCTTTACAAGTGTCCTAACTTAACCATGGTTAATATTTAACCCAATATATGGTTAACCAAACTTGCCCTCCTATAAATAGGAAGTAAAATACATCCTAAAGACCTCCACAATCTTTTCTTGGTCGTTCATATCATAAATCATTCACATCTTCCATCATTTGATCTATAAACTCCAAGTTTATGCAAGGAAGTTCCAAAGATCAAGCTACTTCATCAAATCTCTAGCAAGTTTAAGTGATCTTCTTAAGTTTAAATCCACTCAAGTCACTTAGTACTTCATCACCAACTCTTCAATTTTGCAAGGGTGCCAAGGTGTGGAAAGCTAGCTCAATCCAAAGTCTTAAGCGATCAATCAAAGTCCGATCCTTACTAGTTACTCCTTTCTTATTGAAAGCCAAAAGTTGTAAGCAACTTATCACCACCATCATCTCATCTTTATTATTCATAATCTTAACTACTTCATGCTATATATATAGTTACTATGTTGGATCATGATGTACAAAAATCTTTAAAACAAGTTATAAGAACCTATATGTTAAACTTGGGTTAGTAAGTGTATAAATGATAAACTTTTGTACAAAGTTTCCACAAAATCGACCACATATAGATCTGATACTTTTCATATTCTTGTAGATAATATTAAAATAAAAACATAGCAATTTGAATCACCCGAAACGGACAAACGAGTCAAACGTTATAGGCAAAAGAAGTTAGCGAAACATAAACGCCAAAACTGCCATTTTGTAACTGTTTTGGTTCTGCCATTTTAAAGTAGTACTTCTGGTCCGATTCATCAAAAAGTTAAAACACGAAAGTTGTCCGGAACGCCGTTTTCCTTCAATACAAAAGAAGCTCGGACCTTGAAAACGCATAAACAGGCCATTAATTTTAATAAACAGAAACTGCCCTATACTTAGTCTCATAACTATACTTTTGTCACAACTAAAAACAAACCGAGAGGCCTAATGGCCATAAGCCAAGACCACGGCTACGGCTAATGTCAAAGCTAAGTCTCAAGACCATGGTAGTCAATACCAAAGTCACGGCAAGGCTATGGCTAAAGCCTTAAGGCTTGTTTACCCAAGACCGTTAACTAAGGTGATCATATTTATGAAAACGACGAGAACTTGTAAAAACTAGATACTTATTAAAAACATGATAAACTTTATGTTATAAATCTTCACTCAAAACATATGTTGTATCTACTAAGTGCTACAAAAGTAGGGAGTTTCATGTGAGGGGTTTCATTTGAGTAAAACGTATCGACGAGTTGCTGGATTTACGATTTAAAGTGTCCTAGCTCCTCGAACGTTTACTGCATGACCTCTGAATTATGATGGCCTGAACGGTAGTACGATATCTATAAACTAAACATGTTTACACAACTAGACCATTTCTATAAATGACATACACAAATACCATGTACTACATCATGATCAACATAGAGACGTATATAGGATGGTTTATGTTTTCCTAAACATTATTTCAAACCTAAGTCGCAACATTCTATTTTAGGTTGCTCGTAGAAGTTCTCACGGAATATCCATCATTCTCATTTTACATTTGATATCATTTACTCTACGGTGAGTTCATAGCCCCACTTTCTATTACTTAATTGTTTTACAAACCCTTGGGGGAGATACATGCTTTATTTTAAACCGAACACATTGCTTTCAAACAAAAGCGGGCTCAAGTATCACAACGTATTGAGGCAGCCGTATCAAACAAAAGCGGGCTCAAGTATCACAACGTATTGAGGCAGCCGTAACAAACAAAAGCGGGCTCAAGTATCATATACATGAGGCAGCCGTACCGTGCAATAATATCTCTTTTGGTTTTCAAACCATTGGTGTGAATTTATAACTCACACTACAAACATTATGTGTTCAACTGATTTCCAAAACTCTATGAATTTCACTCAACCTTTGTGTTGACAGTTTTAAGCATGTATTTCAGGTCCATAATGTCGGAAGCTGGCACGGAAGAGCAAGGATACTGAAGAAGGCTATAAATTTTATTATCATTCGAAAACCCATTTAATGTATTTTGTAAACAATGGAACCAACTGGGACCTCATTTTTGTAAACTCTGATATTTATATAAATCGAATGAAAAATCTTTTAAAACGACTCCATTAGAGTTCGTTTTCTATTGTTATGACTGTTGTGCCATGAAGTAACACCCAGTTTGAATTCCGGTGCGTATTACGAAATTGGGGGTGTTACAGATTGGTATCAGAGCCACAGTTATAGAGAAACGGGTCTAATTGAGACTTAAACTATAACTACTTTTACAAACAAAAACATTTTAAAGCCTTCCGTTCTCCGTGCCTTCCATCCTCCAGACGATTATGTGACTTTTAGGCATTTTAAGCTATACAAACATACTAGTATATTGATATACACTTGACATAATTTCAATTATAAACAAAGTACTCAACATATCTGCGTATGCCTATTCTAAGGCATTACGGCACAATCATATTTTCCCAATCTCCCAATCATGCATCTACTCATGCATTTTAGGATTACGAAAATTCCTCCAAGACATTGTAACTGACTACAATGGTCTTTCCTACTTCCCAGACATTGTGAGATACAATGGTCTCATTCATTTTTCAAGACACTGTAAATCCTACAGTGGTCTCTATTACATTCTCAGACACTGTAAATCCTACAGTGGTCTCTATTACATTCTCAGACACTGTAAATCCTACAGTGGTCTCATTTATTTCTCAAGACATTGTGAGTACACAATGATCACTCCATCATTTCTCAAGACATTGTGAGTACACAATGATCTCTCCATCATTTCTTAGACATTGTGAGTTGCACAATGGTCTCAACTACTCCTCAGATATTGTAAGTTATACAATAGTCTCTAAAAATTATCTTATAAACAATATATGATATTGTTTTACATGAAACCCGTCACAGTCTATCAATTTCCCTAATGGAAATACAAGAAATAGGATTTCTAAAGGACAAAGTGACTCATCATCTACAAAAGCTGAAGTTCAGCAACGTTCCCTACATTCATCAAAATTCTCTTCTGAAACCTTCATTGTTAAAGGTCCGTGATGCTAGCCAAGTGTAGACTATTTTAGAATTACTTAAGATTTCCTTTCCACACGTATCTACCCATGTTATCTTCTATGCAATGGAATGTGAAAACATAGGTTACAAGTCTTTTATGGCCAGGACTTGCAACTGGATGGTTTGATATCGCCTTTGCTTAGTGGACAATTTCTCAAAAGCTATGAACATATCACAAGTATACCTAATTTAGGTATTTGAAAAATTTATCGAACCTCGGCTAAATATAGCCTAATCACCTATATTTAACCCTGGGATAATGGATTATAGTCTGATTAACTATGTTCAACTTAAATTTTTCAAACATTGAGAACAGTTATACAAGGGTTATATTCAGGTTAATTTCCTACTTAAACTCGATAAACCACCAGAAAAGATCTAGAGACGCGATAGTGTCTTACCACTCAGCAAAATCTTAACATCTCATTTATACTACCTAATTTCATTCTTGAAATTTTCATACATGAGATAATCCGAACTACTATCTTGGGATAGTCATCAAATCTTCTCGTCATTTCTTAGAGGTACTAGCCTGATTAGGTTTCAAGGCTATCATTCCGCCATATTCCTTTAAAATTCACTTTTGATTTTAAAACAAACTTGACATCTCTACCTAAGAATAATGGTAAACATACGCTACACTCTTCTAATCGTCAACATATCACATCATTATCTGAACTCCATTATAAATCAGTATGTAAAACTTCACAGTACCACGTTTCTTCTAAACACTATAAGATATGACCTTCATCCCGAAACCACCAAAGACATGATCAACTTTGGAAATGGTTTGGATAACCACTTGCCACTAGCAAGACTTTCCCTACAACGACAGTTTTCACATCATTACAAACCATTTCACACCAACAATATCTTACACCTTTGATTAACAACAGATACCCCAACAACAACAAAACAATTCCATTTTGAGGCACTATATAGACGAAAGTGTTAGTTAACCGTTTGTTGGACTAAGGTGTTTAGAAAATCACCCACGAAACAACTAAGAAAACCATACAAATACAAATTAGGCTCCATGTTAGAAATTAAGGTTTTATTGATAGCCTTGATACAAATTAGATATGATTCGTTTTAAGAATCGGGAAAAGCCAAACTTGAGGTGTATAGAACTCAATAAGATTTTAACAAAACCCTTTAGATTATCAACTTAAGCCACATGATACATAATACATTCTATGACTAGAAACTTGAGAACACAAAGATTAAAATTTGGCGTATACATCCTCATTTTCCTAGACATTTCAACATCGGATAACATACACTGAATTCCGGGACAGAATTCCCATTAAGGGGGTGAGACTGTCACCACCCGCATTTTTAGGTTACTTTTCATTTTCGAGAATTTACTATTCACTTTTACTATTCACATTTACTATTCATCCGTAAAACTTTTATTTCACATTCTCGTAAGATAAATTATTTTAGTAATGACCTGAGAATTCGACCATCGTTAGATCATTTTCGCAAAAGTTATTAAGTAAACATCGTTTTAAAGTTTCGTTTTGGACGGTCCACCGTTTAAACATCACGCGCTTAACGAAAATCAACCCTGACAATTTTTCTCGCATCAGATAAATTTTTAGATCATTCATGATTAATTTGAGAATTTTTAAGAATTATTATTTTTAATATTACCAAATAAGCCCAGCGCAGAACAAAACTAAACTTACGTTTTAAACAATTCTACTTACATCCAGACTAAACGATTCATGCACTGTGTTTCTAATATGTTTTTGACACTTTTACATTTTTTGGAAAAGTCAAACATATTTCCCTCCTCCTTTGACCATAAAGGAATTAACCTTGTACGTTCTACATTTTTGCTTAAATCACGTAACTTTTAAATTTCACGAATAACTGTAAAGTTATCACGCGTATGACGAAAACCACATTTTAACATCTCATGTCACTTTTAGACTAATTTTAGTCTACTCTAAATAAATTCACGGTCGTTTCCCTGAAATTTCGTTCTTTTCTGATAAACTGCGAATTACGCGTTTTTTACCCGTATTTCCAGCTTTAACCAGCGTTTTTGCACCCAATGAGACTTATCACCCATTTTATATTTTTAGATGGAGTATAATTATGAGTTTCATCATTCCTACAAGTTTCGTATTTTTACGATACCCGGTTTTACGTTTTATGGCTTAACGGCTTACGATTAGCGATTAACGGAACCAAAACTCACTCCGTAACCAAGATAATACCAAAACTAACCACCTAAGTCATCTTATCTTGTTTAGGCTGACCTATGGGGGGGGAGTCATCATTTTGGTGGCATCATCCTAACCATGGTACATTTAGATCTTTACAAGTGTCCTAACTTAACCATGGTTAATATTTAACCCAATATATGGTTAACCAAACTTGCCCTCCTATAAATAGGAGGTAAAATACATCCTAAAGACCTCCACAATCTGTTCTTGGTCGTTCATATCATAAATCATTCACATCTTCCATCATTTGATCTATAAACTCCAAGTTTATGCAAGGAAGTTCCAAAGATCAAGCTACTTCATCAAATCTCTAGCAAGTTTAAGTGATCTTCTTAAGTTTAAATCCACTCAAGTCACTTAGTACTTCATCACCAACTCTTCAATTTTGCAAGGGTGCCAAGGTGTGGAAAGCTAGCTCAATCCAAAGTCTTAAGCGATCAATCAAAGTCCGATCCTTACTAGTTACTCCTTTCTTATTGAAAGCCAAAAGTTGTAAGCAACTTATCACCACCATCATCTCATCTTTATTATTCATAATCTTAACTACTTCATGCTATATATATAGTTACTATGTTGGATCATGATGTACAAAAATCTTTAAAACAAGTTATAAGAACCTATATGTTAAACTTGGGTTAGTAAGTGTATAAATGATAAACTTTTGTACAAAGTTTCCACAAAATCGACCACATATAGATCTGATACTTTTCATATTCTTGTATATAATATTAAATTAAAAACATAGCAATTTGAATCACCCGAAACGGACAAACGAGTCAAACGTTATAGGCAAAAGAAGTTAGCGAAACATAAACGCCAAAACTGCCATTTTGTAACTGTTTTGGTTCTGCCATTTTAAAGTAGTACTTCTGGTCCGATTCATCAAAAAGTTAAAACACGAAAGTTGTCCGGAACGCCGTTTTCCTTCAATACGAAAGAAGCTCGGACCTTGAAAACGCATAAACAGGCCATTAATTTTAATAAACAGAAACTGCCCTATACTTAGTCTCATAACTATACTTTTGTCACAACTAAAAACAAACCGAGAGGCCTAATGGCCATAAGCCAAGACCACGGCTACGGCTAATGTCAAAGCTAAGTCTCAAGACCATGGTAGTCAATACCAAAGTCACGGCAAGGCTATGGCTAAAGCCTTAAGGCTTGTTTACCCAAGACCGTTAACTAAGGTGATCATATTTATGAAAACGACGAGAACTTGTAAAAACTAGATACTTATTAAAAACATGATAAACTTTATGTTATAAATCTTCACTCAAAACATATGTTGTATCTACTAAGTGCTACAAAAGTAGGGAGTTTCATGTGAGGGGTTTCATTTGAGTAAAACGTATCGACGAGTTGCTGGATTTACGATTTAAAGTGTCCTAGCTCCTCGAACGTTTACTGCATGACCTCTGAATTATGATGGCCTGAACGGTAGTACGATATCTATAAACTAAACATGTTTACACAACTAGACCATTTCTATAAATGACATACACAAATACCATGTACTACATCATGATCAACATAGAGACGTATATAGGATGGTTTATGTTTTCCTAAACATTATTTCAAACCTAAGTCGCAACATTCTATTTTAGGTTGCTCGTAGAAGTTCTCATGGAATATCCATCATTCTCATTTTACATTTGATATCATTTACTCTACGGTGAGTTCATAGCCCCACTTTCTATTACTTAATTGTTTTACAAACCCTTGGGGGAGATACATGCTTTATTTTAAACCGAACACATTGCTTTCAAACAAAAGCGGGCTCAAGTATCACAACGTATTGAGGCAGCCGTATCAAACAAAAGCGGGCTCAAGTATCACAACGTATTGAGGCAGCCGTAACAAACAAAAGCGGGCTCAAGTATCATATACATGAGGCAGCCGTACCGTGCAATAATATCTCTTTTGGTTTTCAAACCATTGGTGTGAATTTATAACTCACACTACAAACATTATGTGTTCAACTGATTTCCAAAACTCTATGAATTTCACTCAACCTTTGTGTTGACAGTTTTAAGCATGTATTTCAGGTCCATAATGTCGGAAGCTGGCACGGAAGAGCAAGGATACTGAAGAAGGCTATAAATTTTATTATCATTCGAAAACCCATTTAATGTATTTTGTAAACAATGGAACCAACTGGGACCTCATTTTTGTAAACTCTGATATTTATATAAATCGAATGAAAAATCTTTTAAAACGACTCCATTAGAGTTCGTTTTCTATTGTTATGACTGTTGTGCCATGAAGTAACACCCAGTTTGAATTCCGCTGCGTATCACGAAATTGGGGGTGTTACAGGGATGCTGTCAAAGAAGACCCAACACTCAACTCTAAAGTGCTAGAGGCTACTGAGGCTTACTTGAAGAATTCCTCAGACCTCACTGAACTCATCAATATGCTAAATTCTGCCAATGTTCAGGGTCTTCAGTCTTCGGTTCAGTCTCTTCAGGCAACACTGGGATCCTTAGATGCTCAGGTGACCACTCTGGCTAAGGCATCATCTTCAATGGCTTGGAATCTTGGGCCACGAATGACTGCTTTGGAATTATCTCAGGCTAATCTAGAGAAACAGGTCACCAGTCTTCAGCAGGATACTACTGACATCAAGGCTATGCTCACTGAAATTTATCAAGCCTTCAAAGGACAAGCCACTCAAACTCCCCCAGTGTCCGAAGCAACTCTTGCTCTCACTCATGTTGCGGCAATCGTTGAGGGGGAGAAGACCACTGAAGAGACTTCCTCTCACACTGAGGGGGAGCCAGCTCAACCAGTCTCTGCTGTACCCATATCATCAGTGCCACCAACATCTACAGCAACATTAACAATGACAGTGACTACACCAATAACAACAACAACACCACCCCTGGTAGAATCATCTTCGTCAGGCCAGGATAAAGGAAAAGGCATAATTCAAACTCCTGAACCTGAGAAGATCCCCTACATGATCAACAACACTGAGTACCTGCTCACACCTTAACAGCTAAGTGCCTACCTTGCAAAGGAAGAAAGGAAAAAGAAACTAGCTGAGGAAGAGAGAAAGAGCAAAGAAGCACTGGTACAAGTTGTTGCTGAGGAAGCTGAGAATATGGGAATTGATCCAAAGAAGCTTCAAAAGGGTCAGGCAGGACAAAAGTTCAAGGATGCTCAGGCTGCTAAGATGGCTGAAATAAGAAAGCAGTTGGAAGAAAAGAACAAGAGAGCTGCAGCCATCAGGCAAGGAAAAATTGACCACTACAACTGGTCAATGACAAGCAGAAGGCTGCCTGAGAAAATCACTGATGTCAGAATCATCCCCAAGTCCAAACCACTGGCAATGAATGTTTACAGGGGGATGATAAAAGACACTTCGAGGTTCATGATCCCCTAAAATTCACTGACTTTGGGATCACTGAACTCGATGAGCTTGGTCCAATAATTGAAAAGAAGCAGAATGCGGTGGTTAAAGAGCTGATGAAAATGCTCAACAAAAGGTATGAAAGACTGAGGGATGCACCAGCACAACTGGGGATTCAGCCTGCCTTAACTGCACCACAAGGATCTCAACCTCAGTCATCACAGGGCAAAAGAAAGAGGGTTGAGTTCCAGCCTGAGATCGAAGTGCCTGGACTTGAATGCAACAGGGAGCTACCTGAAGGTGTGAAGTTTGTTAACTGTCTTGTGATAGAAGAGCCTGAAAGAGGACTATTTTTCATTGATGTCTATGGAAACCCAGCATTCCAAAGGTGGAGTGACATTGATCTGGCAGGAGTGGCTACAATGCTGAGCTACATACCAGTGGCCTCTCAAATTTAGACTCCTGCAAATGTCAAGTTCTGTGCTGACTTAAACGCCATGATAAGAGAATATCCTGACAGGGAAACACTCATCACAAAGAAAGTCAAGCTTGAGGCATTGGGAATCCATCTTGACTGACATCATTTTGGATTATCCTCTTTTGTACTAGTGATAGGAACCATGTAATGTGATCAATAAAAGATGTATGTTTTGTTAAAATACTCAGTGTTCGTTATTGTATTCATTAGTACATTCAGTGTAAGAAGAAGCCATTTGCTCACTTACACTGATCAAAATACTTAGGCTATTTGTATATCCAAATAGGGGGAGACTGTTGGGTTCCGGAAATACCCAAACCCCTTAATCTAGGATTTGAATAGAAAATATCCCAAGTGTTTAGACCATTAAACACTAACAGGTCACTGAGTGCATAGTCTCTCAGTGAACCATCTTCAGGATACCTAATAAGAGGCAAAGAAAAAGTCTCTCCACTCAGTAAGGCGGAACTTATAGGGTGAAAACTGAGTCAAGAAGAAGATGGTGGATTCAGTGAGTGATGACAATAGCTCACTGAATCCCTAAAACTCCTCTCCAACTACTTACACTGAAGACAAACTGAAGTAGAAGACTGAAGGATTTGAAGACTGAAGAATGAGCGGGATAAGGCGGGACAAGTTTGAATCAGATAAGACGAAGTCCTTATCAACCAAAGTCAACTTTCCCTGAATGGCAAAGTATCAGGCTCAGTGTCATCACTGACCTTTGGAAAGCAACCTTGTCTCTTACTTAATATAGTCTTTGTAAACAGAGACAAAATACATCAGTATTTTGTCTTCTGTAAATTGTCAGTTTGTCACTTATGAAAGAGTTAAAACTCATACTTGTATAAATAGCATAAGAGACGGAGTGAAAGATTTAAGCTTGTGAATTGTAAAAACACACATACACGCAAGCCATCTTTCACTCCTCCAAATACAACTTAATCCCTGAGATAGCTCAGTGGGTACTTGTAATTGTGCTCAGACTCAGCCTGAGCTTCGTGAGGAGTTACACCCTTTGTCATTTCAATCCCAAGTACTATTCCGCAAGTACTTGGGTAATGTAGTCTTTTTTTATTCATTTCTAATAAAGAATATTATGTTGAAAATTATTCAGTGTGTTTTACTTACATCTTATCAGTCATAGATTCACTATTAACTTGTTTTTAAATACTAAACTGTTTTACGATAGTGAATAGGGAACAACAAAAGTTATTAAAAAGTTTGTAGCCATATATTGTCCCAACTCGCTTGTTGAGGTCGATGTTCGTTGACGCTTTGTAGCGTCTTCACATAAACTATTATAAAGGTTTATATTAATTTCCCTTGCCATTCGAGATGATCCGGCCCGCATTTGGTCAACAATTGGGTTTTGTTGACTATATTTTGTTGCATAAATTTCAAATATTTTTTTTAAAATAATCGTTAAATTTAAAAAGTTGGGATTCTAAATAGTTGGGGTCTTGACCGTCTAACCCAAATGATAAGTCTAAATTTTCCGTTATTCTTGTTATTAAAAGTTCTACGCCTCCAACATTTAAAAATGGATTAAGTGTGGCGAAATAAGTAAAAACTAAAGGTAAACTTCCAAAATATTTTATAAATTTATTTTTATAACTTAACCACTTTTCTAAACATTTGAGTTGGTGAGCTTTTTAATTTGTCTAATTTTTCCGTCATAGTATAAATTTGCTTTAAATGAGCTAGTTGGTTAATAAAAACCCGATACTATAGTTGTTGCCTCTTTAAAAACTTATAAAAAATAGTTAAATCATTTAGTCGATCTCAATCTTGGTCGTCTATCGAAACGGACTTATTTTTGCTAACAAGTCTTTCATTAAAAGCGTTTAAAGTCACACGTTGTCGTAATATATTTTCAAACATCATGCAAGTAGAATTCCACCTAGTATTATTATCATAGCAAGGTCCTAAGGGTATTTCACAACATTGTTTACGAAAACGTCTATAGTTCATTTGTCGTTCGTTGCTCGAACTATATATAGTTGCTAATAAACCTCTAAATTTAATTCTTAAACTATCACATATTTTTAATGCCGTTTGAACGGATAAATTTATAACATGAGCAATACAACGGGAATGAAAAAAACACCATCTAAAACGGGTTTTATACGTAATTTTAACAATTCCATAGCTCTAGTATTATTGGATGCATTATCTAGTGAAATCGTTAAAACTTTATCATCTAAATTATATTTAATTAAAGTGTTATTGGTCCTTAAGGTTTACCGGAACTTGCAGAGAATGTCCCTGTGTTTTTTTTTTACGGGTCATGTCCTCGTGGTTTTGATTTATTACGGGTTTGGTCCTTTGACCAATAATTCTGTTAGTTGACCGTTAACATGAAGGGTATTTTTGACTTTCCACTTGTTTTGGCAAACCACAAGGACGATTTATGTAACTAATAATAAATATATATATATATATATATATATATATATATATATATATATATATATATATATATATATATATATATATATATTTATTATACTTAAATTTGGGCTTATGTATAATGTGAGGGCTTAAAAAAATTTATTAAACAGTTTTTATACGCTTAAAAAAAATTTATATGAATTAAAAAAAAGTTTTTTTTATACGTTTAAATTTTTTTATTAATACTTAAAAAACTATTTAATAAAAAAACGAAAGCATATAAAAACGTATAAGAAGCGTATAAAAATTGATAAAAACGTATAAAACTTATAAAACAGACGAAAACGTATAAAAATGGATGAAAATATACAAAAATCGTACAAAATACGCATTAAAAAAAGTTTTTTTTTAAATTATTAATAAATTTTTTTAACCTTCACGTTGTACATTAGCCAAAAAAAATTTTAAGCCTTCACGTTGTGAGGGCCTAATTTTTTTATTTTTCATTTTTTAAAAAGTTTATTATACTTAAATTTTTAAGCCAAAAGTTTAAGTATAATAAACTTTTTTTTTTTAAGTTTTTTTTAAGTGTTAATAAAAACAATTAAGGCCCTCATGTTGTACATAAGCCCAAAATGTAAGTATATAATAATAATAAAAAAATAGTTTTCTTAGTCCCTTACATTATACATAAGCCCAAATTTAAGTATAATAAAAAGAAAATTTAATTTTTTTTTTATTTTTTTTTTGTTAGTTACATAAATCGTCCTTGTGGTTTGCTAAAACATGTGGAAAGTCAAAACTACCCTTCAAGTTAACGGTCAACTAACAGAATTATTGGTCAAAGGACCAAACCCGTAATAAATCAAAACCACGAGGACAAGACCCGTAAAAAAAACACAGGGACATTCTCTGCAAGATCCGGTAAACCTTAAGGACCAATTATGTAATTAACTATAAATTTTTTCTTAAATTAGATCCCGTATGAGGATAACCAAATAGTTTAAAAGCAATTATCCGTTTCATTAATAACCAAGATTCAGGATTAAACCAATGAGCCGTAACGGCGAGATAAGAATTTGTCGTACCATGTGGTGCGGTCCAAACATCCGTACTTATAGAAACATTATATTTATATTCACGAAAACCATCAATGATATCTTTCTTATCCGTTTCCCAAAATTTAAAAGCATCACTTCTAAGAGTAGTACGACTTACTTGTTGATACAGCGGTTGTAGCCTCGTTTTGATGATCTCCGTAAGCTTGTCGTTGTCAGAGTGGTTGAATGGAAGCGCTTTTTGAATGACAAACTTCGTAAAATCAAGTCGAAGCGCATCATTATCATATATAAAAACTTAACCATCCGCACCAATATTATCTTGTGACGCATCATTTTGGCTAACCGCACTACAACCGTTCATATGAGTCCTTAGTGTAGTGTTAGACGAGGAGCTATAAAATCTCTCACATTTCTTGCAACGCGCCTTTTTACCATATCATTCATAATACACAATTCGTAATTAGACCAAACATCCTCTTTTCGTTGAGTTGGTATAATTCTGTATACATCATCATTTGAGTAAACTTTTCGAGTATTGCTAGTTCCAATGGAGGGAGTAGTGAAAGCTTGTTGTGATTGTGAGTTTTCCATTATAGAGGGATTAGAGAGATATTTGAGAGATTAAAGTATATATATATATATATATATATATATATATATATATATATATATATATATATATATATATATATATATATATATATATATATATATATATATATATATATATATATATATATATATATATATATATATATATATATAGAGAGAGAGAGAGAGAGATTAGAGAGTGTTTTTTATGTGTTTTCAACCATAACCCATTACATATATTTATACTACAAATCCTTGGCTTGAAATCATCAAAAAAATTCAAAAAAACACAAAAAAAATCACATATAACGGTTAGTAGCCGTTAGAGGCTAAAAAAAAAAAAAAAGGTTTTTTTCATAACGGCTAAAAACCGGTTAAAACCGGGTCATAACAGATAAAAAAACCGGTCGGGGCATAAAACCGAAAACTGATCTAACCGGTTCGGTTATTTTTAACCGGTTTGGTTTAAAAAAACCGTTTTTTTAAAACTGGTTTCAGTTTAACCGACCGGTTAAAGAAAAACGATCTTTGATTGCACCTTTACGTACCACTAAATCAAAAGCCTATGTATATAAACCTATTTTATTTTAATATCATAAACCCAGAATCAATAATTTCAAATAAACTCGTCTTTACAGTTCTTCAGCTGTTAATACACTATATAAATCACTATAGTAAATGTTGTTACGGGTCAATGTGTAGCAAAAATTTATTTATGTAGCAATTATTATGATTCGATTGAGAATAACATGTATGACTTTGACTGAGATATCACAATACTTGAAATTGATAGTTTACTTAAATTTTAGAGTATATTGCAAATACCGTACTCATGGTTTTGCCAAATTGCTTTAGGAAAGTGCAGGTGACCTTCCTGTTGAGAAAGTCAGAAAACCTTAGGTCCAATTTTGTTTTTATCAAAATAAAATGACTAAAATGTTCTCGTCTTCTTTCTCATTATTAGACAGTTATTAAGTAAGTTATTTGGTACTTTGCATTAAATCATATCGTTACTTCACGGGCTTTCTAGTTGACATCTCTAATCTCGTCTTACTCATCACCTTATCTCGAAATCCTACTTTGTATTTTAATTGAAGTAGCACTTGTAATTCGAGTTATCATAAGTACTAGCTGTATGACTGCAATATCAAAGATAAGACAATAATGATTAGGTGAGGATTAAATGATAACAATACTTATATTTTAATAAATGCCGTTGATAGCGAGAGAGAAAGAAAAGAAAAGAAAAGTTAACTATTAGTGATACAAAGTAGTTAGTTGTTGTTGTAAAATGACACATCATAATTTATTTTTGTTGATTTTGCGTTTCGAGCTAACGTTTCTTTTATAGCTTCATTGAACAAACTAAACTCTCCTTCATTATCAAACAAAGCACCTACAAATCATCTTCATAGTAAAAATGCTAATAACCAATCATCCAGTGTGCATTAATAAGTTTTTTTTTCTGAAGTTAATAATTGCTATATATCTATACTACATATAAAAGAAAAATGGTTAAACTTTGAAAAGTGAAATGTTGAAAGTCAAATGTGAGAGAAATGTATGGTATAATTAATACTTTTATTAAAACACATCATTATTTAAAGTTACAAAAATTTATTCACATTATACAACCAATTAAAAGCATATAACTTTGAAAAGTGAAATGTTGAAATCAAAGGTGAGAGAAATGTATGATATAATTAATACTCTTATTAAAAAACCTCATTACTTAAAAGTACAAAAATTTATTCACATTGTACAACCAATTAAAATCATATCTACAAAATTAAAAACAACCAATTAAAACACCACTTACTAAAAAGTACAATAAAATTTCACAATGTACAGTTTAAATAAGTTATAACATAGTACAAAATATAAAATAATTAAAACACTAATTAATATGAATGGAAATGGAAGATAAACACTCATTATCTGACATAGTACATAGATTACTATAGGCTTGAGAATAGATCAAACCTCCACCATTTTGGCGTAAGCACCTAGGAATAACTATCTAAGAGGTATTTACAAGGGTTGTAACGTTAAGCTTAGGGTAGGGAAGTAAAAGGTTTTGTTGGGTAGGGGATATTTAGTGGTGGCAAGTCAAAAATCTTATGTTACAAGCATGTAAAGCGTGGCGTTGCTAAGCCAAGACTCGACTCACTAACACTAGATAACTTGAAACAAAATACAAACATAAACTTAAAAACATAAACATAAAGATAGATGTAGGATGGTAGCCCGTATTATTATTATTTATTTTATTTTTTTCATTTTTTTTAGCAACTCTTTTTGTCTTTCTTTTTCAATTTTTTTTTTTCATACCTATTTACTCTACCATCCTCTACGATAACATCAAAATAAAGGGATTTATAGGAGCATCCCTGAACTTGAGTTTTTATTTAACTAATACTAGTTAACCCGATTTGAAAAGATCAAAACACTTGGAGAATTTAATTACGTAGACAAAGAGAATTTGAATTTATCGTTCTTTCCCGTTACTCCATAAAATATTGTAACATATTGGATTTCACAAACACATCAAACCATGATCAATATGAGGCGTATAATATTAGGTTTTTTGGGAACTTAGTGAGAGAAAGTAAAAGTGTTATAATGAGCTCCAACCCTATACCTTGGGAGGTAGAGGGTATTTATAGTCTTACATAAAACGCCACCTACGGGCTGTGGAACAGGCATACAGTGGGTAAAGACTCGTCCGTCCTCCACGGTGTTACTTAACTAAATACTACTTAACATTAAATAACTACGACTACGAGCTTTCTAACGATTACATATACTTGAGGTGACCGACACTTTAATAACTGGATTTGCTAAATCCTAACAATCTCCCCCTAAGGGAGGTCACCTCAAAATACATTGAATACAGACAGATATTACATTAAGATTGTTCTTGGATTCTTGTTAATGTTCCTTGCTCTGTAGCCCGTAGTTTTTGATTCTTCATTTTTGCATGTTTGAGTAATCCAAGTGGAGGTCTTTAACTGATCCACGTGATAATGAGTTTTGAGCCAGCTTTGAGATCATTAGCTAACATAAATCTCTGACTCTTCCATTGTCGTGTTAACATTATGTGAATATTGTGACAATTTGGACCGACATGCTCACATTCTGGATCATGAAATCTTTTCATCAGAGTAGCGGAAGCTTTAGTTGATTCATGATATTTGCAGCAGCGTAGCAGAAGCATGGAGTGAAGATATCAGAGTCGTTGATGCACTTATCATGATTTCTTTAGAAATGAATGTGTTGTGTGAGCATGCGGCTATGGATTGACCTCTCCATTCTGATCAGCTGCAAACGTCGGGTGTACCTACATACAACAGTTAGCAATAAAGCGCACGGAAGTGTCTTTGATCACTTTCGTTGAATTGAGGTACACGGCCCACGGTTCCCCTTTGATCAGTACAAGTACTGCCTGTGATCAGGTATAATTCTGAAGAATCTCGTTGACAGGGTTTCGCAGTTGCTCTAGCTGTTCTCAAACCGGAACGTCTCAAAGAAGACAACACGGAGTGAGTGAACCAGCGAATTTGAGATTCACTGATTGATGAAAAGAGATTTGAAAAACAATCGAGTACTGCTCAATAAAGTGTTTTTGCAATACAACGAGGGTTTTTGAGAAAAATCAATTATCAATCATAAACACCTTTTATATTTGAAATGTTAATACACAGTCGATGTGCTAACGAAAAGAATTTTTTAAGCACAACGACCGGTTTTTCAAAGGTATCCGTCAATCCATAACCTGAGCCAGTATTGATTCATAAGTTTGAATCGCCCCATTGTTTCTATTCAGTTGTCACATGATTGATCTATTGGATAGATCTCACATGCCACCTACCAAGAGCTTTTTTTATGCTGGCTCTAAAAGGCTTTCCATCTTCATTGTGAATATGTTTGCATATCACTCAGATGTTCTGGCAATAACACAAGGATAATGCGTAGGACTTTTAAGATATAATCTCTCTTTCCACATTATGTGAAACTGAGAGTCTTCATTGACAGTGTCCTAAAGAGATTTATTTAATGATCTCGTGGCTCTAGACTCAATTGTGCACATTTGGTTCCAATGCCGGAGACTAGGGAGAGGGTCTCCTTCTTCAATATCAACAATCTCTAAGAGAAAGTCGATAGATTATGTAGGTTCCCCGTGGGAATGAAACGAGCCCTTTTAAGAGGAACTTGAGTAGCTTGGGAAGTTGTTGTGCAGTGCGTCACTGGGTCCATGACGTCTTGTCTTCAATACCGGTGTTACCTTGGTAACAACCAGTAGCATATGTATTGTACCCGGTTTCTGCCCTAAAGTTGAATAATTGGAGGGCTATTTATTTTCACCCTTTTCTCATTCAATTATTTTTCATTCTTCAACCCCTTCAGTGCTTACCGAGACTTCATAACTAGAACCTTGTTGGGTTTATTCCAGTTCTAGCTCTATATCAGTCAGCACTCTTCCCGTATCTCACTTTTCTCCTTTTTTCATCATACCTAAGGACTCTACACTATCTAGTGAATTGTCCCTGGGTAGATCCCTCCGGCTCTGGCGGGATCGTGGAAACGAATACCTAACCTAACCATCCTTATATCACCATTTGTAACATATTGGATTTCACATACACATCAAACCATAAACAAAGGTGGCGTACAAGATGAGTTTTAGAGAGACAAAGTTAGAGGTTTGGGAACTTTAGTGAGAGAAAGAAAAATCTTATTATGAGCTCCAACTCTCTACCTTGGAAGGTAGAGAGTATTTATAGTCTTACAATAAAACGCCACCTGACGGGCTGTGGATCAGGCATACAGTGGGTAAAGACCCGTCTGTCCTCCACGGTGTTACCTAACTACATACTACTTAACATTAAATAACTACGACTACGAGCTTTCTAACGGATACATATACTTGAGGCGACCGACACTTTAATACCTGGATTTTCTAAATCCTAACAAACTCCCCCTAAGGGAGGTCACCTCAAACACACATTACAATTACATAGAATACAAACAGATATTACATTGAAATTGTTCTTGGATTCTTGTTCATGTTCTTTGTTCTGTAGCTCGTAGTCTTTGATTCTTTATTTTTTCATGTTTGGATAGTCTGAGTGGAGGTCTTTAACTGATCCATGTGATACTGAGTTTTGAGCCAGCTTTGAGATCATCAGCCACAGTAAATCTCTGACTCATCCATTGTGGTATTGATATTATGTGATGTAGTGACATTTGGACCGACATGCTCACATTCTGGATCATGATATATTCTTATCAGAGTAGCGGAAGCTTTCGTTGATTCATGATATTTGCAGCAGCGTAGCAGAAGCATGGAGTGATAATATCAGAGTCATTGATGCACTAATCATGATTTCTTTGGAAATGAATGTGTTGTGTGTGCATGCGGCTATGGATTGACCGCTCCATTCTGATCAGCTGCAAACGTCGGGTGCTCCTGCACAAAACAGTTAGCAATAAAGCGCACAAGAGTGTATTTGATCACTTTTGTTGAATTGAGGTACACGGCCCACGGTTCCCTGTTGATCAGTACAAGTACTGCCTGTGATCAGGTAAAATTCCGAAGAATTTCCTTGACAGGGTTTCGCAGCTGCTCTAGCTGTTCTCAAACCGGAACATCTCAAAGAAGATAACACGGAGTGAGTGAACCAGCGAATTGAGATTCACTGATTGATAAACAGAGATTTGAAAAACAATCGTGTATTGCTCAATGTTTTTGCAATACAACGAAGGTTTTAATGAAATTCAATTATCAATCATAAACACCTTTTATTTTTGAAAAATTAGTACACAGTCGATGTGCTAAAGAAAAAAGTTTTTAAGCACAACGGCCGGTTTTTCAAAGGTATCCGTCAATCCATAACCTGAACCAGGATTGATTCAAAAGATTAAATCACTCCATTGTTTCTGTTCAGTTGTCACATGGTTGATCTATTGGATAGATCACACATGCCACCTACCAGGAGCTTGTTTGATGTTGGCTCCAGAAGGCTTTCCATCTTCATAGTGAATATGTATGCATATCACTCAGATGTTCTGGTAATACCACAAGGATAATGTGTATGACTCATAAGATATAATCTCTCTTTCTACATTGTGTGAAACAGAGAGTCTTCATTGAATGTGTCCTAATGAGATTTATTGATGATCTCGTGGCTCTAGACTCAATTGTGCATATTTGGTTCCTATGCTGGAAACTAGGGAGAGGGTCTCCTACTTCAATATCAACAATCTCTAAGAGAGAGTCGATAGATTATGTCGGTTCCCCGTGAGAATGAAACAAGACCTTTTAAGAGGAACTTGAGTGGTTTGGAAAGTTGAAGTGCAGTGCGTCACTGGGTCCATGACGTCTTGTCTTCAATACCGATGTTACCTTGGTAACCACCAGTAGTATATGAATTGAACCCGGTTTCTGCCCTAAGGTTGAATTATTGGAGGGCTATTTCTTTTCACCCTTTTTCATATTCAATTCTTTTTCATTCTTCAACCCCTTCAGTGCTTACCGAGACTTCATAACTAGAACCTTGTTTGGTTTATTCTAGTACTAGCTCAGTCTCAGTCCGCACTCTTCCCATATCTCACTTTTCTCCTTTTTTCATCATACCTAAGGACTTCTACACTACCTAGTGGATTGTCCCTGGGTAGATCCCTCAGGTTCTGGCGGATCATGGGACCTCAACCTAACCTTATCATCCTTATATCACCATACATAAAGTAAAGTTGGTCGGTCTTTTGGGTATTGTTCATCTACCATTGGAACCAATTGAAAACCATTTGAAACTCAATCAAGATACTTGTGATATAGAATCAAAGCATTTTGTATCTTAATTGTTTTGATATTTTAGAAATGCTCCCCCTCAACATATGCATAAAAATTCAGAGTTTGTTTAGCACATGGAGGCAAGAGATCTTTGAAATCGTTAGATTAAGAATGAAAGGTCTAATCTTTTGATCAACATTTTCTAAAATGATCATCATCACTTCCCAATCAATTTGAGTAGATAAAACATTTTGAGGAAGGATGAGGTTTTCAAAATTTTGCTCCCCCTCAATATGTGCCTCGAAGTTTGAAAGAGTTTTGCATATATTAGAGGGAACCTACACTTAGAGACAATTCAATCACGTTTCAATAATTAGAGGTTTAAAGTAGATGCTCCCCCTCAACATGTGCATGGAAAATTTGAAATCGTTTGTCACATGCGGGGAGGAAAACATGCTAAACACTTATGAAACCATTTATCAAATTATCAGTTTAAATCCAATTTAAATCACAAATTCTCCCCCGATCACAATTATCAAATCATTTGAGATTTGTGATCTCTGTAGATTTAAATTGATTTTGAAAGCTTTTAAGGAGAATTGTGACTTGATTATGAAAACGTTTTAACTGATAATGATCGGATTTTGAGACTTTAAACTCCATAGATTAAACATGCATGATTATCTTTTGAAAACAATTGTATGACAAATAACCTTTTGATTTAATTGAAATCATTCTCCCTCTCAATCAATGACATAAGTTGTTGATTGAGAGATAGATATTATGACAAAAGTTAAGTCCAGATGATTTTCAAAAATAGAGTACGAGTTATTTTTCAAAGCAATTAGTTTTCATAAGATTGAAAGCAATTGTTTATAGAATCAGAGCATGAGATTTGAAAAACAAGATAAAGCATGGCTCTGTTCTTTCATTGAAAAGCGGGTTACTGCCTGAAATGACAATAAACCATCTATTTCACTTTCTCCCAAAAATATTTTTTTTGATTTTTTTGTTTTGTTTTGTTTTTTTTTAAACGAATATGTATATTCGACCAACATCTAAAGACCCCGTGTCACTCTTTGACTGACAGCACAAAGACCGTAGATATTAATCGAATCAAGAAAGATATGACAAAATGACAATATTTTTTGAGGATTTTTCGAATTTTTCAAATTTTTATGGATTTTGAAAATTTTATATTTTTCTATTAGATTTTTTGTAGGTTTTGTAATTTTGTATTTTGCTTTTTGAATAAATATGTACATAGAGATGGATGAAGAAAGACCTTTACTCCTCGACTTCCTCCTGAAGACGTTTGAGAGTTTCTGGTTGAAGGCTTTTCAAGCCAAGTCGTGGAAGAATAAACTCAAAACGTTCTCTTGGAAGAGCTTTGGTGAAGATGTCTGCTAACTGGTATTCTGACTTCACAAAATAGAGTTCTACAACACCATTTTCCACTTGCTCCCGGATGAAATGATGTCGAATGTCGATGTGCTTTGCTCTTGAGTGTTGAACATTGTTGCATGAGAGGGCAATAGCACTTTTATTATCACAGTATAGAGGGATTTTGTTGAATTCAAAGCCATAGTCAGATAATTGGTCTCATCCATAGGATTTGAGCACAACACGATGACATGGCTATGTATTCAGCCTATGTAGAGGATATAGAAGTACTCATTTGCTTCTTTGACGACCAGCTCACAAGCTTATCACCCAAAAACTGAGCACCTCCAGATGTACTTCGACGAGTATCTTGACATCCTGCATGATCAGCATCTGCATAGGCTGTTAGTGACATACCGGTGTCCTTCGGGTACCATAGTCCCATATTGATGGTTCCTTGGAGATACCGAAAGACCCGTTTAACCACTTCAAGGTGCTTTTTAGTAGGCTTAGCCTGATATCTAGCACACATGCACACAGCGAACAAGATGTCTGGTCTACTAGCTGTGAGGTACATCAGGGATCCAATCATACTACGATATTTCGTTTGATCTACCATGATCCCTGAGTGGTCCCCATCCATCTTGGTACGCTCAATCATGGGAGTGTCAACGGTGTCACATGATACAAATCCAAATTTCTTTAAGATCTCATTTGCATATTTAGATTGATTTATAAAAATGCCTCCGGGACTTTGTGAAATTTGTAATCCCAAGAAAAATGACATTTGTCCCATCATTGACATTTGAAATTTGGAACCCGTATCTTTTGAAAAACGATCACATTCATTGGGGTCAGTCGAGGCAAAGATAATATCATCAACATAAATCTGAACGTGAATTAAATGTTTGCCTGACTTTCTGGTGAACAATGTTGGATCAACTGCTCCCTTGCTGAATCCAGTAGATAGAAGAAACTTTGACAGAGTATCATACCATGCTCTAGGAGCTTGCTTCAAACCGTAAAGGGCCTTTTGCAAGCGATAGACATGAGTAGGATGCTCTGGATTCACAAAACCCTCTAGCTGGCTGACGTAAACCACCTCTTTCAAATCACCATTAAGAAAAGCAGTTTTCACATCCATCTGATATACGATTATGTTCTTACTAGCCGCATTAGCCAAGAAGATTCTGATAGCTTCGATACGAGCAACAGGAGCAAAAGATTCCTCAAAGTCAATACCTTCTTCTTGACGATATCCTTTAGCCACTAACCTAGCCTTATTTTTCAGCACATCACCATGCTCATCAATCTTCACTTTGAATATCCACTTTAGAGCAATGATCATAGCACCTTCTGGAGCAGGTACTAATTCCCATACATCTAATCGATCAAACTCATGAATTTCTTCTTGCATGGCATTGAACCAGCTGTCTTCATTCATCGCAGTTTTAACATCTTTAGGTTCGATCTTATAGAGTACGGAGTTGAAGAAGCACCATAAGGCATCAGTAGCAAGTTGTTTACGAGTGGATACAGGACGAGAAGGGTTTCCAATGATGTTGTCCAATGGGTGATCATGTGTCCATTTTCTAAGGTGTTCATGTGGTTGCTGTTGTGGAACTGAAGTAGCAGAGTCGATGTCTCCTGATGAAGATGGTTCTGATGATGATTCAGGAGCAAATATGTTTTCAAATGGAGCATCTTCAGGAGTAGCAAAAGGATTAACTTCATCCTGTGAATCAGAAGCAATTCAATGATGTACACTTGGTGATTGAAGGTTTGTTGTTGAGACAGATTGATCAGCAGCAGGCGCTTCTTGACTTAATGACATAGAAACTGAAGGATTGACTTCATTGACAGGGATAGAGGCAACCTCTGTTGATGGAATTGACATATCAATAGTACTTGGCTCAAAGTGTTCATCAAACATAGGATTAAACAATTTCTTCAAATCATCTTCAGAGGGAGGTACATAAGGAGTTGCTGGTGTATGATTAGACACAAGAGTATAACTGATAGGACTACTAGATGAGAGTTGTGATGCGGGTCCAGAACTGGATTGTCCTGGAGCCATTTGACCGGTCAGCTCATCGAACGTAACGTGAATTGTTTCCATGATATTTCGGGTTCTCTTGTTGTAGATTCTGTAACCCTTCTTGTTTGGTGCATAACCAACAAAAACTCCAATATCTGCCTATGCTCTTAATTTTCCTAAATCTTGACCGTCATTCGTTGGATAGCACAAGGCACCAAACACACGAAAGTAGGAGAGATCAGGTTTTCGTTTATGAACAAGTTCATATGGAGTTTTTTCATGAGAGGTGTGTATAAGGGAACGGTTTTGGGTGTAGCAAGCAGTGGCAATAGCTTCAGCCCATAGAAACATTGGAACCTTTGAATAAATTAGCATTGTTCTTGCGGCTTCCACAAGAGTTCGATTTCATCTTTCAACTACACTGTTCTGTCGAGGAGTTCGTGGAACACTTCTTTGATGACTGATTCCAACACTTTCATAAAACTGAATTAAGTCTTTGTTAACAAACTCTGTGCCATTGTCTGTTCGAACAATTCTGACTGTATTGTTGAGTCGAACCTGAAGCTGTTTGATTAGTTTGATGATGACATCTGGTGTTTCATTCTTTGTCCTAAAAAACTTTACCCAAGTAAATCGAGAGTAGTCATCAACAACTACTAGAATGTATTTCATCCCATTTATCGTTTGCACTCTCATTGGTCCGCACAGATCCATATGAAGGGTATGAAAAACTTCCATTACTGAATTTGTGGGTTTTGGTTTGTGGGCATATTTCGTGCTTTTACCCAATTGGCAAGCTGAACAAAGATGACCTTTTTCATATTTTAATCTGGGTAAGCCTCTGACAAGATCCTTTCTGGAAAGGTTATTAATGGTGCCAAAGTTCAAGTGATTGAGACGACGATGCCATAACCATGACTTTGTTTTAGAAGCCTTTGACAGCAATCAGATTGGAGAAGACTTCATCATGTCTTCGATAGAGATGGTGTATAGGTTAGAACCACGAGTGCCTCTTAATAATTCCACACCATCAAGTTCTCTAACGAAGCAAGTATGTTTTCTAAAGGCCACCTCTAGATCGGAATCACAGAATTGACCAATAGAGAACAAATTAAGACCAAGACCTTCCACATAATATACCCTGGAGATTACACTTTTGTCGACTACATAATCACCATAACCCATAATTGCTCCAAAATGGTTGTTCCTGAATCTAACAGTCTCGATGAATTTACTCACGAAGTTCATGAGCTGCGACCGGTCTCCAGTCATATGCTTGGAACAACCTGAGTCCAGGTACCACATAACGATTTGAACGATCTGCAGTTGAACACAGACAAGAATGGATAACTGGATAATTGGGATCCCCATGCAAGAATGGAATCCATTTGGTTAGTAACAGTGATTGGAACACCCACATCAGAAATAGAAACATCCATATCAGAAATAGAAGCAATGGAATCATTATGAATAGATGAAGTACTAGTGTCCGTATTTGACCTATTCAAAGTATGTTCACTTCTTAAGGGAATAGTTCTACCAGTAGGCATCCATTTTCTAGTGGGCATTGTCTGATTAACCTTATGGCCAACAGGTATCCATAGATAACCTATCTTACTAAATTTTCTTCCTGTGGGTTTTCACTGTTTTCTAACTTTCTTTCGCCTTTGCCTTTTAGCCTTCTTAGCATGATTTTTAGCATTAACAATTTTAACTTGGCATTTGACAGCATTAGACAAATCATTCATACCACATTCAAGATTAGTAACAGAAACCACGCAATCATCATTACATGTTTTGCCAAAAGTAGTAGAATTCGCATTAATTACAGTACGCTTAGAGCTAACACTAGAATCAACACGATTCGTTTTATTCAAATTCTCCCTACGGTGATCTTCTACTTTCTTCCAATGCACATTCTTAGCTTGCGAGGTCCTATCACTCCTTTTATTGCCTTGAGACTTTGACCTGCTCGCTTTAGTGTCACTGATTACTCCTGTAGAGAGAATGGGAATATTAGTTGGTTTTGCTAATTTTTGCATTTCCTGTTTAGATGTGCTGGGATGTGAACTATTTCAAGGCGCACTGAAGTTCACTTTCTTAACACCAGAGGTGCTGGGATCAGAACTACTTGAAGGCATACTAAAGTTCACATTCATAACATTGGGCATTGAATGAGTTGCATGCTTGGCACTAGGCATAGAACAAGGTATCAAGGGATTGACTTGCTCACCTAAGGTTTTAGGGCATATTGTAATTAAGCATTCTAGAAGTTCTTGAGATCGTTTGGCATATAAGCATGCATGGCCAATTGCATTATCATGTGGTTTCTCTAACTTATCCTCTTCTACAATCTCACGGAGACATTCTAGGCTGTCCTTAAGGTATGAGAAATATGTTTGAATAGCAAGTTTGTTATTCCTAAGATGAGGAGGAACATATTTCACAGACAAAGCATATTTATTACAGACATGCACCTTTGAAGCACCATTCTCCCCATTGGTCATTGGCATTTTCTCTTTTACCTGACTCTTTAGATTCTCAATTTCCTTTTGCAACGAAGTTATTTTTTCATTATTTTTGTTACGAGTGACTTTTATTGACTCAAATAACTCATTGAAATGACATTTAACCTTTTCATTTTCTTCTAGAAAACTCTCATTTTCCTTTTGTAAAGCATTAATCAAGTTTTGAAGATGAAAATTTTGAGAATTCCGAGAATCTAACGGAGGAGGCATTTGGGAGCCAGTCACATTGATCTTTTCACCATTTAATTGAGAAATTTAGGCTTTCAACTTTCTGATTGTGTTACAGTGAGCTTGAATCTGTTCATCACGTTTGTTAATTTCAAAGACTGCATCAAACTCTGGAACATCCGAGGATATTGATGTTTGAGGTTTTAATATTTTCTTTGAGATGTTGATATTTAAGTTGTAAATCAAAATGTTCAACTTCTAGCCTAGAAAAATGTTTTACCAATGTATCGTGATCATCCTGTTCAATTTTCTCACTTAGTTTAGAGTTTTTGATTTCAAGCTCAATGACACAATCATGGGAGACTTTCAAAGCAACAGATAATTCATGAAATTGAGAAGCATTAATGGAACAATTTCTAGCAGTGTAAAACACATCTTGAGCAATACATTCAGAAATAAGAGACTCATTCAGTGTATGCAAGTTTTTCCTCTCAATCTCATTATATTTTAATGCTCGTTCATAGTCACTAACCTCAACTACCATTGCATCAAATTCCTTTTCCATTCCTTTAATATCTGAATCTATCCCTTTTTTAAGACTCTCAAATTGATCTTTTAGTTGTTTAAAGAAAGGCATGACCTCAGTTAGATAGCATTCTTTTGTTTGCTCAAAACCCCTTTCCCCTTCAGTAATCCCAGTGGGTGTGATCCTTTTCTTACAAGTTTTCTCAAAATCGACAAATAGTTGAAAAATAACATATTCACTGATTAAGGTCTTGCTCTTAGTGGCAATAATTCTAGGAACTAAATGCATTGGTGTATTCGGAGGATACACAGTCGCTGCAGGCATTTTCCTAAGGGGAGGGTTTGTTTCAACAAGATTTTCGTTTGCTTATCTAAGTCCCTTTTCCAGAAAACTTGTTCAGGTGTTAACAACGTTTGAGGCTTAAATTTGTTTAAGGATATCCAGTTTTCCTTCTTGTAATCATGGGGTTTGATCATTATGTTATTCTTTTTACATTCAGGATCTTCTAGCTTCTTATTCATTTTCTCCCTAGATGCATCATCTAATTTTCTATCTTCCTCAGTGCACTCAACGCAACTAGGTTTCTGTCTAGGTTTAAGAATCTCATTGCCATCATAGATTACATTTTGAGCCGCCTTTACTATCTTACCGTACTCATGGTTGGGTTTATCTATAATGGGAACACTATGCTTATCGCTTAAAACTTTATGCTTAGTGACCATGTGAGCAGTCTGAATGGTATTCCCTTGTACGTACAACTTATTTTCAAGCTTGTTCTTCAAAGTTTTTAGATTGGAAAAATCATTCAAAAGTTTTGATTCCTTAGCTTGAAATTCCTGCTTAAGCACTTTAACATTTTCTTGAAGTTCTTGTTTTTGCTTAGCAGTTTTAGAAAGCTTTTCTTGTAAGGAGTTTAACTCTTGTTTTAACACTTCTTCTCTAAAATTACTTTTTCTAATAATTGTACGCATTTGGTTATCCAACTCCTGCTCACGAGTAGTTAACTCAAACTTAGCACGTTGTTCATAAATGGCAACTCGTTCTTTATAGGCATTAAGTTAAGAGATAACAGAATCATCAGGGGCACATGCAGTGTATTCATCAAAAACATAGTCATCATTGACTGCAGAAGATGCATCACTTGGTACGACCTCACTTTCACTTTGTTTCACATATTGATCATATGGGACAACATTGATATTACCCATATTTTCAATATCTGACTCAATAGTTTCAGTTGATTGTACTTTGTCATGCATCTTTTGCACATCAGCATCATCGTATAGTTTTAATACCTCAGAAATGATTTTGTCTTTGGATGAACCAGCTTGTGGGGATGAAGAGACTTTAGGAGGGACCATTGGAGAAATGCTAGCCATGAAAATGGTTTGTGCAGTAGGTTCATCATCAACGTCAGAGTCGTATGCATCACAAGCAGCGACTTGAAAGGCATTCTGATGATTGTGGCCTATCTCCTGAATTGGCTGCTCATCCACATCTGCATCATATATCTTGGCATTTCCCTCAGCAAGAAACAACAATTATTCTTCATCCAAAGCGCCACCATTATCCTGAGCTTGAACAAGCAGCATCTTATCCCTGAAGTATTCTGCATTCTGAGGGCGCTTTGGCGATGTGCAGTTTCTTGCAATATGTCCCTCACCACCACAGTTGTAACACTTGATCGGCTTTGCTTGTCCCTGATTTCCATTCCTTCCCCTATTCTGATTTGCAGCATAACCTCTACCAACTCCACCTCTTACTTGTTCGTACTGCCTTTCTTGAACTGGCTGCACCATAACCTTCCCATCTTTGACAGTGGCTTGATTGTGTGGATTTGATGCTGTTCTGAGGTTGTTGTTGGTGTGTGGGAGAGAGTTCATGTTTTGACTAATCATGAGAGCCAGTTGATTAATGAAGTTTCCCACGGCTGCATCAGCATCAGCTTGTTTGAACATTGGATCAGGAATGACTTTGTGATTACCATTACCCATGGGTATAACTTGAGATGCTTTGGTGGTAATTCCAATGTTTGAGTAGAAGGCAGTTGAATTATTTGATGAGCTTGTCTCTCCCGGGTTGGTTTTGAACTGATCAAGAATCCTTTTTTCAAACATAGCATGTCTCTCATTCTGAAGAAGGAAGGCATAGAGTTGCTCATAGTTTGTATTCTTCAATCCTTTGGTTAGCTTCACAGAGGTGACAAACTTGTGCCATTCGGGATTCATGTTGTTCACAAATTTAGAGTTCAGCTGAATGTTTGGCATGGTCATTCTGATGTTCCTCATGTCATTAACAAGCTTGTGGAATCTCACGTAATACTCATAGACACTCTCATCTGGTTTCATCTTGAAGTGCTCAAATTCATCATAGAGTTGTGATTCTCTGCCTTCCATAGTTAATTCAGAACCAGAAAGAAGCATATTGACATTATCCCACACTGCCTTGGCTTCGGTGTTGTGATTAATAAGCTTGTAGATATCCTTTGGAAGACCTTGAAGTACGATGTTAGAAGCCCTGATATCAGCATCGAATCTCTTTTTCTCCTTATCATTGAGCTCATCATATGTCTTCGGTCTGTCTATTCCATAGATCATTGTTCCATCTGCAGTTGTATCAATTAAGTCTCTTGTATTCTCAATCTGATAAGGTCCTTCATCAATTGATTTGAGAATGTTGACCCCATTTTCCTTTCCAAGACAGTACAATCTGATTCTTTGAGCCCAAGAGTCGTAGTCAGTTCTGTCAAGCATGGGTGGACGGGTATCTGAACCAGCTGCTTGAACATCCTCGACAACAGTAGAGATGAGTATAGGTATGTTGGTAGATATGTTTAAAGATTACACGGGATTTTATAACTCAATGATTAAACCGGGAAATAGATTCTTTCACGGGATTTTACTAAATCAAGAGAAAACCGTATTACACACAAGAGTCAACCAAGTCGCTAAGAATCCTTGAACCAAGTCGCTAGGCACTAAGTTGCTAAGTAATTTGAATACAAGTTGCTAAGTTTCCAAATCGATACGAATTTTGACAGCAAGTCGCTATGCATGATGAGTGCTTATTCACTCATCATTTTAGGTCAAATCTGAACTGCAAAACATCTAAAAACACTCTGAAATGCATCAAAATTCTGAAAATATCTCAAAATTGTGTTTTATATGTTTCAGATGCAAAATTATTGAAAAACGAACAAAGTTTGCATAATTGGCAGTTTCAGTCCCCCGACTTTCAAAAATTGACAGAAATAGTCCCTGAGCACGTATTTTAAAAAGAAAAGTCACCTAAGGTCCTTTTGAAATCATAAGTAGTCATAATTAGTCCTTTGGTGAAAAATTTCAAAAGTTTAAGAAATTACAGTTTTGATCCCTGGATTTTTAAAATTGTCAAGTTTAGTCCTTGGAATTTCACAATTTGCAAAAATGGTCCTCAACTTATTTGAGATTCACAAGTATGGACCTTGGATTACATTTTCAGAATTTCATGAATGGTCCCTGGACTTTCAGTTTTGGCAGATTTGGTCCCTATGTTTACCATTGGATTCAAAGCTAATCCTAATCCAAATTTAAGCTACAAACCAGCCCAATACCAGTCCAACAGTCCAACCCGGTCAACCCAATCCCTTACCCGGTCAAGTGTTATCAAAACCCAACTCACCCCCTTCTTCTTCTCCACTTCCCGCCCAAACCAATCCCCAGAACCCTAGATATCCCCTTTCTCTCTTCTCAAAACATCCCACCTCCCCAAACACTCCATCCCCCACCTCTCTCTTTTACCCAGCTTCATCAAAACCAAAACCCACCTTAATCTCTATTATCCAGTTAACCCCTAATCCCAAACCCACTACTCTCTTTCACCCCTCCTCCCAATGTCCAGGTCACCAATCTTTGCTTCAAAAGTATCAATGGACAGTTGTGATGTAATCTCAAGTATACCTACTTAATCAAGGGCTGGGATCAACTCAAAAGAAGCACAAGGATGGATTTTTGCTTGACTGCTCACACAAAACAAGCACAAGAAGAAGAGATGAAGACATGAAGATCAGTAGTATAAATAGGAGACTTTGTAGCCAAGTATAAGGCACCCCTAGTTTGTAGAAAAATTTCAGTTTTAGTTTTTGTAATCTTTACTTTAATTTTAATGAAGAGTATGATTTGAATCAATTGCTTGTTTTTATTGTTTTTAAGTTGTTAGTTAAATATTTCAGCTCTCAGAGAAGAAAACAAAAAAAAAATTGGGGTCAAAAGCTTTGAAAAAGGTTTTGGTTTGAGCTTATTATTTGGTAAAAAAAAGAGTTTTAACCCGTTTGACTTTTATAGTCAAAAGAGTTTTAAGGTTAAATTTATTCTTCCCAGTCCAGAAATTGTGTTGCAAGTTTCATCCAAAGATTTGAGTACAAAAAGAAAGTGTCCTGTTTTTTGTGCAGATTGCTTCAGCAGCCTAAGCTGCTGAACTTGAGGTCGTTTACAGGTTAATTTGGGGTCATGATTTTCTAAAATTTGTTTTTCTCAAGTCTTTATAACTTCATTTTAGTATAGCTTCAGTTTGGAACTTTGGTTGTACCTCTAGAATAGTAAGATCTAGCTTAAAAAGTTGCTTGTTGTGAAAATCCTTTCTGCATTAGGTGAATTAACAGTGGCAACAGGCACTGTTCTAGCTTATTTTTAAGCTGTGCAGAGGCCTGTGGCTTATCCCCAGTTACTATATTTTGCATCTCCACTTTGCTTGTTTCCATTTTGTAGCTTTTCCCTTCTTGGAATCTCACCTTGCAGCTTGTAAATAAGCTCTTAAACAGACCCCCCAAGGCTTTTTCAGCCTGCACTACAGCAGACCACAACAGGTCACTACTTTTGCTTATTAGTGTTTCTAGTTAGCTTATCTTAGGTATTTGTTGAACTTATTAGTCTCTTACATTAGGATTGCTTATCTTCAGCTTGTATCCAACTTATTAGATTCTCCTTTAGAGCTAATTAGGATTAGTTTAGCACTTATCTCCATTCAATTAGTTTTAAGATTTCCTAGTTAATATGCCAACTGATTTCCTCTTAGAGTTTGCTTATTTGTAGCTTAATCTTGTGTACTTTAGTTTGTTTAACATAACACCTTGCTTATTACTCAATTCCAACTGCTTACTGCTTCTCTAGGCTTATTTGGTGTAAACAGTCAATAAAAATGTGCTTAAAGGGTGTTTGGATGTATTTGTGCTTACTGTTGGAATAAGCAGTGCCTAACTGCTTGTTTCAAGCTTTTCAGAAAAGTTGTTTTTATAAAAAATCTTCATTTTGATAAGCTCTTCAAGTTTCAAAAAGAAAAAGTTGAAAAAAAAATTGATTTTCAAAAAGTGGCATAGCTGGGACTCGAACCCACGCCACCCAGCTCACAAACACACGTCTTACCAGCGCCCTTGGGACTTGTCTCAGTCATATGTTGCAACATTAAATACATAAGGGGTGTTTGACAGTTTTGCTTATAAGCCCTTTTTTGCTTATTTCCAGCTTATTTCATAAGGCAACCCACTGTTTTCTTATTTTTCTTAGAACTAGCATAACTTAAAGTAGTTTTTGTGAAATTTTCAGATTTTTCCAAATTAGTTTAGTATTTTTAATAATTTAATTAGTGTTTAATAGATTTTAATTCGTAGTAATTAATTTAAAAGTCAAAAAAATATTCCGCTTTTTCCTAAAATTATTTTTAGTCAAATAGAACGTAGGAAAATTGATTTCACACCCGTAGCCCTTAAATTGCAAAACTTTTACGTTTATGGCTCGGGTTGTTTGCCGGTTTTTACGTTTTTACGTTTTTGCACCCTAGGACTTAGTGTAGCTTCATTTTCTCATTTCTTAAGCTTAGTAGTAGTTAGTTTGTAGTTTATTAGGGTTCCCTTGCCTTAATTACTTTCCCGTTAATTAATTTGTAGAATTCGTAATCAAATCCAAATCATTAAAACCAATTCAAGTTCAAATCACGAAACTCAACGAATCCTTCCATTCACACCTCGTTGGGACACGACCCGGGAAATCACTTTTCCGGTATCACTTTTATCACACCCGTGAGGTTTGGCACGTTGACCTTTTTCCTAAAGGGTTAATTTGTTGAATTTTTCGGATAATTTGATATATTGATATTGTGTTTGTTTTCACCACTCACTTCACAACGAATCAATGCACCAAGTCGCTAAGATGTCAAGTCGCTAAATAGCAACTCGCTAAGGACCAAATCGCTACCACCAAGTCGCTAAGAAACTTAAAGAACAAGTCTCTATCAAAATTGAAAGCAAGTCGCTACCTTATCAAGTCGCTACCCGTAGTGGAGAATCCACTAAGTGTACTATTTGTCGGCTTGTCTCAAAAGGCAAGTCGCTACGACCAAGTCGCTACCAAAACACACTACAACTCGCTACCTTTTACTGAAGCAAGTCGCTACCAAGAAATTCACTCCGAGAGCCAAGTCGCTACCAAGAAAAACTTTAAAAACACACTTTTCAATCCAAAACTAGCTCAACCACAGTGATTCAAGCTTACCAAATCAAAACCCAAGCACATACAATGATCCTAAACACAAAAGTACACCCAAAATTCGAACTTTAACACAAGAAGTGAACCAAATGCTGCAAAAACCACTAAACTTTTTCAAACTCAAAAACCATCTAAAAACCACTAGAAATCCAAAGATGCGTAAGAGATGATCTAACCATGGCTCTTGATACCATTTGTAACATATTGGATTTCAACATACACATCAAACCATAAACAAAGGTGGCGTACAAGATGAGTTTTAGAGAGAGAAAGTTAGAGGTTTGAGAACTTTAGTGAGAGAAAGAAAAACCTTATCATGAGCTCCAACTCTCTACCTTGGAAGGTAGAGAGTATTTATAGTCTTACAATAAAACGCCACCTGACGGGCTATGGATCAGGCATACAGTGGGTAAAGACCCGTCCGTCCTCCACGGTGTTACCTAACTACATACTACTTAACATTAAATAACTACGACTACGAGCTTTCTAACGGATACATATACTTGAGGCGACCCACACTTTAATACCTGGATTTTCTAAATCCTAACACCATACATAAACTAAATTTGGTCGGTCTATTTGGTATTGTTCATCTTCCATTGGAACCAATTGAAAACCATTTGAAAATAAATCCAGATACTTGTGATATATTATCAAAGCATTTTATACCTGAATTATTTTTGATATTTTTAGAAAAAAGAGCTCCCCCTCAACATGTGCATCATGTATTTGAAATCGTTTTGGCACACAGAGGCAAGAGGAAGGATTCACTTCTTTGATTACTATTTTCTAAAAGATATCAACATCACTTTCCTGATCAAAAATAGTATTTTTCATACTTTGTTAAGGATAATTTTGGAAAGGATGTGGTTTTCAAAAAGTTGCTCCCCCTCAATATGTGCACAGAGATTTGAAAGTGTTTTGTACATAATAGGGAAAACCTGTACATTGAAACAAATCAATCACATTTCAATCCTTTTTGGTTTGAAATAGATGCTCCCCCTCAACATGTGCATGTTAAATTTGAAATCGTTTGGCACATGTGGGGAGGAGAGCTTGTAAATCATTATAAAACCATTTATCGAATTATCAGTTTAAATCCAATTTAAATCGCAAATTCTCCCCCGATCACACTTTTCAAATTATTTGAGATTTGTGATCTCTGGAGATTTAAATTGATTTTGAAAGCTTTTTGAGGAGAATTGTGACTTGCTTATGAAAACATTTAACCGATAAGGATCAAAGCTGAGACTTTAAACTCCAAAAACATGCTTGAGTATCTTTTGAAAACATGACATAAACCTTGGTCTGAACCAGTTGTATGACAAATAAACTTTTGATTTTAAATGAAATCATTCTCCCCCTCAATCAATGACATAAGTTGTTGATTGAGAGATAGATATTTTGACCAATGTCAAGTCCAGATGATTTTCCAAAAATTGAGACCGAGTTATTTTTTATTAGTTTTCAATTAGATAACAAATATTTTTCAGAAGAATTTTTAGAAGGAAAAATACTTGTGAAGGAAACATTTGTCGTTTTAGTGACAAACATTTGTTTTTAGAATCAAAGCATGAGATGGGAAAAATAAGATAAAGCGTGGCTCTGTTCTTTCTTTAAAACCGGGTTATAGACTGAAATAACTATAAGCATTTGTTTCACTTTCTCTAATTTTTTTTTTTTTTTTTTAAACAAATTATGTACATTCGAAGAACATCTAAAAACCCGTGACATTCTTTGAATGTCAACACAAAGTCCGTAGATGATATCGAATAAGGAAACCATGAAAAAATAACAATATTTTTGGGATTTTTCAAGATTTTCTAATTTTTTATGGATTTTGAAAAATTTATATTTTTTCTATTTGCTTTTTGTTGGTTTTGTAATTTTGTATTTTGTTTTTTGAATAACTATTTACAATAGATGGATGAAGAAAACCTTTTACTCCTCTTCTTCCTCTTGAAGACGTTTGAGTGTTTCCGGTTGAAGACTCTTTAGACCAAGTCGTGGGAGGATAAACTCAAAACGTTCTCTAGGAAGAGCTTTGGTGAAGATGTCTGCTAACTGGTATTAGGTCCTCACAAAATAAAGTTCCACCACACCGTTTTCCACTTGCTCCCTGATGAAATGATGTCGAATGTTGATGTGCTATACGTTGTTGCATGAGAGAGCAATGGCACTTTTGTTATCACAATACAAAGGGATTTTGTTGAATTCAAAGCCATAGTCAGATAATTGGGATCTCATCCATAGGATTTGAGCACAACAAGATGACATGGCTATGTATTCAGCCTCTGTAGAGGATATAGAAGTACTCATTTGTTTCTTAGAATACCAGCTCACATGCTTATCACCCAAAAACTGAGCACCTCCAGACGTACTTCGACGTGTATCTTGACATCCGGCATGATCAGCATCTGCATAGGCTGTTAGTGACATACCGGTGTCCTTCGGGTACCAAAGTCCCATATTGATGGTTCCTTGGAGATACCGAAAGACCCGTTTAACCGCTTCAAGGTGCTTTTTGGTAGGCTTAGCCTGGTATCTAGCACACATGCAAACAACGAACAAAATGTCTGGTCTACTGCTGTGAGGTACATCAGGGATCCAATCATACTACGATATTTTGTTTGGTCTACCATGATCCCTGAGTGGTCCTCATCTAGTTTAGTACGCTCTATCATGGGAGTATCAACAGGGTCACAAGAATCAAATCCAAATTTCTTTAAAATCTCATTTGCATATTTAGATTGATTTGTAATCCCAAGAAAAATGACATTTGTCCCATCATTGACATTTGAAATTTGGAGCCCATCTCCTTAGAAAAACGGTCACATTCATTGGGGTCAGTCGAGGCAAAAATAGTATCATCAAGATAAATTTGAACGTGAATTAAATGTCTGCCTGACTTTCTGGTGAACAATGTCGGATCAACTGCTCCTTTGCTGAATCCAGTAGATAGAAGAAACTTTGATAGCGTATCGTACCATGCCCTTGGAGCTTGCTTCAAACCGTAAAGAGCCTTCTTCAAGCGATAGACATGAGTAGGATGCTCTGGATTTACAAAACCTTCAGGTTGGCTGACGTATATGACTTCTTTAAGATCTCCGTTAAGAAAAGCCGTCTTTACATCCATCTGATAGACTACCATGTTCTTACTTGCAGCATTAGCCAAGAAGATTCTGATTGCCTCGATACGAGCAACTGGAGCAAATGATTATTCAAAGTCAATACCCTCCTCTTGACGATATCCTTTTGTAACCAATCGAGCCTTGTTCTTTAATACATCACCATGCTCATCAAGTTTTACTTTGAAGATCCACTTTAGAGCTATGATCATAGCACAGTCAGGAGCAGGTACTAATTCCCATACATTTAGTCGATCAAACTCATGAATTTCTTCTTGCATGGCATTGAACCAACTGTCTTCATTCATGGCAGTTTTAACGTCTTTTGGTTCGACCTTGGATAGTACGGAGTTGAAGAAGCACCGTAAGGCATCAGTTGCAAGTTGTTTACGAGTGGATACTGGACGAGAGGGATTTCCAATGATGTTGTCCACTGGATGATCATGTGTCCATTTTCTAAGGTGTTCGTGTGGTTGTTGTTGAGGAACTGAAGTAGATGAGTCGATTTCTCCTGATGAAGATGGTTCTGATTATGATTCAGGTGCAAATATGTTTTCAAAGGGGGCATCTTCAGGAGTAGCAAAGGGATTATCTCCATCATAGGTGCCAGACACAATTCCATGATGTATACTCGATGATTGATGATTTGTTGATGAGACAAAGTGATCAGCAGCAGGCGCTTATTGACTTAATGACATAGAAACTGAAGGGTTAACTTCATTGACATGGATAGTATCAACCTCTGTTGATGGAATTGACAGATCATTTGCAATTGGCTCATAGTGTTCATCAAACATTGGATCAAACAATTTCTTTAAATCATCTTCCGAAGGAGGTACATAAGGAGATGCTGGTGAGGGATTTAGTACAAGAGTAGAAATGATGGGACTACTTGATAAAGGTTGAGATGCGGGTCTAGAACTGGATTGTCCTGGAGCCATTTGCCCAGACAGCTCATCGAACGTGACGTGAATAGTTTCCATGATATCTCGAGTTCTTTTGTTGTAGATTCGGTAACCCTTCTTTTTTGATGCATAACCTACAAAAACTCCAATGTCAGCCTTAGCTCTTAATTTACCTAAATCTTGACCGTCATTCGTTGGATAGCACAACGCACCAAATACACGAAGGTAGGAGAGATCAGGTTTTCTTTATGGACAAGTTCGTATGGAGTTTTTCCATGAGATGTGTGTATGAGGGAACGATTTTGGGTGTAGCAAGCAGTGGCAATGGCTTCAGCCCAGAGAAACATTGGAACCTTTGAATAAATTAGCATTGTTCTTGCGGCTTCCACAAGAGTTCGATTTCATCTTTCAACTACACCGTTGTTAGGAATTAGAAAATTCAGTCGTTAAAGAGTCGGTCACCTCAAGTATATGTATTCGTTAGAAAGCTCGTAGTCGTAGTCATGTTATGTTAGTAAGTAGTTTGTTAAGTAACACCGTGGAGGACGGACAGGTCTTTACCCATTGTATGCCTGATCCACAGCCCGTAGGTGGCGTTTATTTGTAAGACACTATAAATACCCTCTACCTCCCAAGGTAGAGGGTTGGAGCTTCAATACCATTTTTCTTTGTTTCACATAGTTCCCAACTCTCTTCCCTTTCTCTCTCTAGAACTTTCTCTCTCTAAACATCTTGAACGCCACTTGTGATTATGGTCTAATGTGTTTGTGAAATCCTATATCTAACAATTGGTATCAAGAGCCATGGTTTGATCACTCATCTTTCATGCTCTTTGTTTTGGTGGATTTCATAAGGTTTTTGGGGTTTTAAGTGTTTAGGAGAGTTTGAATCATTTGGACAAATTCTAGTGTTAAAGTTGTGAATTGGAAGGCTTAAATCATTGTGGTTTGGTTGTTTTTGATTGATAAAGTGGTTGTTTTTGAAAGTTGTACGAAGCGAGTTGAGTCTCGGAGTTGTGTTTCTTCGAAGCGAGTTGCTTTATTATTGGAAGCGAGTTGGTATATGGGACTTGGCTATTTAGCGAGTTGACTCCTTGTGCGACTTAGGTTCTAAGCGAGTTGTTTCTTTAAGCAACTTGATTTCTAAAGCGACTTGGCTATTAAGCGAGTTGTACAGCTAGCGAGTTACTTCAAGCGACTTGTTTCTTTAAGCGAGTTGTCTCTGTTTGCGACTTGGCTATTGAGCGAGTTGTCTCTGTTTGCGACTTGGCTATTAAGCGAGTTGTCTCTATATGCGACTTGGCTATTAAGCGAGTTGGTTCTTTAAGCGACTTGTTTCTTTAATCGAGTTGTCCGTTTAGCGAGTTGATAACTAAGTGAGTTGACTGTTTAGCTACTTGTCTATTGAGACTTGTTACTTCTTCGTACTACATCTTTACGGTAGTTCTTTTGGTTAAGTAAAATCTCGTGAAAGAATCAATTTCCCGGTTTAATCAAAGAATAGTAAAATCCCGTAGAACTTGTAATCATGTCAAACATCGTACCAACTATTGTTTCTTCTGTTGCTGAGGACGTTCAAGCAGCTGGATCAAATACTCGTCCACCTATGCTTGACAGAACTGATTATGACTCATGGGCTCAACGAATCCGATTGTACTGTTTGGGAAAAGAAAATGGGGTCAACATTCTCAAGTCAATCGATGAAGGTCCTTATCAGATTGAGACTACAAGAGACTTAATTGATACAGTTGCAGATGGAACAATGATCTATGGATTAGACAGACCAAAGAAGTATGATGAGCTCAATGATAAGGAGAAAAAGAGATTCGATGCTGATATCAGGGCTTCTAACATTATACTTCAGGGTCTTCCAAAAGATATCTACAAGCTTATCAATCACAACACTGAAGCCAAGGCAGTTTGGGATAATGTCAAGATGCTTCTCTCAGGTTCTGAATTAACCAAGGAAGACAGAGAATCACAACTGTATGATGAGTTTGAGCACTTCAAGATGAAACCAGATGAGAGTATCTATGAGTACTACGTGAGATTCCATAAGCTTGTGAATGACATGAGGAACATCAAAATGACCATGCCTAACATTCAGCTGAACTGAAAGTTTGTGAACAACATGAATCCCGAATGGCACAAATTTGTCACCGCTGTGAAGCTAACCAAAGGATTGAAGAATACAAACTATGAGCAACTGTATGCCTTTCTTCTTCAAAATCAGAGACATGCTATGCTTGAAAAAAGGATTCTTGAACAGTTCAAAACCAATCAGGGAGAAACAAGTTCTTCAAATAATTCAACAGCCTTTTACACAAATGTTGGAATTACCACCAAAGCTTCTCAAGTTATACCCACGGGTAATGGTAATCACAAACTCATTCCTGATCCAATGTTCAAACAAGCTGATGCTGATGCAGTCATGGGACACTTCATCAATCAACTGGCCCTTATGGTTAAACAAAACTTGACTCTCAGTCCACATACCAACAGTCTTCACACTAACAATGAGATCAGAACTGCATCCAACCTTCACAATCATGCTGTTGTCAGAGATGGAAAAGTTATGGTGCAACCAGTTCAAGGAAGGCAATATGAACAGGGAGGAGGTGGAGTAGGTGGAGGTTATATTGGAAATCAGAATCGGGGAAGGAATGGAAATCAAGGTCAAGCAAAGCCAATTAAGTGCTACAACTGTGGTGGTGAGGGACATATTGCTAGGAACTGCACATCTCCAAAACGTCCACAGAATGCAGAATACTTCAGAGACAATATGTTGCTTGTGCAAGCTCAGGATAATGGAGCCGCTTTGGATGAAGAGGAGTTGTTGTTTCTTGTTGAGGGAAATGCCCGAACCTATGATGCTGATGTTGATGAACAGCCAATTCAGGAGATAGGTCATAATCATCAAAATGCCTTTCAAGTAGCTGACTGTGATGCATTTGACTCTGACGTCGATGATGAACCTACTACCCAAACAATCTTCATGGCTAGCATCTCACCTATGGTCTCTCCAAAGGTCTCTCCACCATAACAAGCTGGTCCATCCAAAGACAAAATCATTTCAGAGGTATTAAAACTATATGATGATGTTGATGAGCAAAAGATGCATAATAAAGTACAATCTCTTAAAAAACTTATGAATTAGATATTGATGATGAGGGTAATAGCAATATTGTCCCACATGATCAATATGTGAAGCAAAGTGAGAGTGAGTTTGTACCAAGTAATGCATCTTCTGCAGTCAATGATGACTATGTTTTTTATGAATACACTGCATGTGCCCCTGATGATTCTGTTACCTCTGAACTGAATGCCTATAAAGAACAAGTTGCTATTTATGAACAACGTGCTAAATTTGAGTTGACCACCCGTGAGCAGGAAATGGATGACCAAATGCGTACAATTATTAGAAAAAGTAATTTTAGAGAAGAGGTATTAAAACAAGAGTTAAACTTCTTACAAGAAAAGCTTTCTAAAACTGCTAAGCAAAAACACAAACTTCAAGAAAATGTTAAAATGCTTAAGCAAGAATTCAATGCAAAGGAATCAAATATTTTGAATGATTTTTCCAATCTAAAAACTTTGAAAGAAAAGCTTGAAAATAAGTTGTATGTACAAGGAAATACCATTCAGACTGCTCACTTGATCACTAAGCATAGAGTCTTAAGCGATAAGCATAGCATTCCCCTTGTTGAGGAACCAAATCCAGAGGTCATTAAAAAGACTAGAACTGCTCATAAGGTACTGTATGATGGTAATGAGATTCTTAAACCTAGGCAAACACCATCATGTATTGGAAGCACTGAAGAGGATAGAAAATTAGATGATGCATCTAGGGAGAAAATGGATAAGAAGTTTAACGATCTTGCATGTAAAGAGAAAAACATAACGATCAAACCCCATGATTACACTAAGGAAAATTGGATCTCCCTTAACATGTTTAAGCCTTGTTAGGATATGAAAGTGCTGAAGATTGACAGAGTTCTACAGAAAGATAAAGTACTGTAAACTATAAAGTACTGGAAAAGTCAAAGAGTCAAAGTACTGCTAAAGATAAAGTCAAAGTACTGTTGTTGAAGTCAAAGTACTGCAAGAACAAAGAACTGTTATATTCGTTTATAGAAAGTCTTGTAATTCTAGAATATTCTTTATTAGATTACTTGTCGTACAAGGTTACAAATTGTAAACCGACTAGGGATATCCTTGAGCCTATAAAAGGACTCCTAGATTGGCATAAGATGTACGTGATTTTATTAGAGTTTTAGAGAGAAGGTCGATATTATTAGAGTTGTTAAAGATCTGCATAATAAGCAGAGTTAGAGTTATTAATAAAATCGTTCAAAGTTAAAGTTATTCTTCTTAGCTTTGTTAAGTAAATTCCGCATACTTAATTGAGTTTGCTCAGTGTTTCTCTGTTAATAACTTAGGATTTATCCGAGGTTATTAAACCTTAACAAGCTATTTAAGTTAGTTTGGTTAGAGTACATCGATCCAACAAGTGGTATCAGAGCTTGTGTGGAAACTCTGACTAAGAAGAAACCCTAAAACCTACCACAGAACCTAAAGATGTCGACTGATTCTGTTCCACCACCTTCCATCACCTCAATGAGGATTCCTGTCATCAAGAAGGGCGAATATGACCTATGGTGTATGAAGATGAGGCAGTACATTGCCATTACAGACCATGCTCTATGGAATGTAATTGTCAATGGTAATGAAGTAGTTCCAGAACCTGTACAGATTCCTGGACAACCTAAAGCACCTAAGGCAGTCTTACCAGCAGCAACCTTAAGGAATCAAGAGAAGGCACTCAATATTCTCTTGTCTGCCATTCCAGATGGTCATCTTCTCAAGTTCCATGATGCTAAAGATGCTAAGCAGCTCTGGGCTGCTCTCAAGACCAAATTTGGAGGGAATGAAGCTTCTAAAAAGATGTACAGAAATTTGCTGAAGCAACAGTTTGAAACTTTCACTGTTGGTGAAAGAGAGAGTCTTGATGCTGCATATGATAGATTTCAAAATCTCCTTAACATGTTGGAATTATACAAAGCACAAGTTTCAGTTGAAGATGCTAATCTCAAGTTTCTAAGGAGTTTTCCATCTACATGGCATGTAATTGCTACTATGATCAGAGGACAACCAGGCTTGGATGTTATGGACTTTGATGATCTCTACAATCATCTGAAGGTATATTAGCATGAGATGAATGGTCAAACAAGTTCTAAGTCTCACAGTATTGCTTTTCTATCATCTGAAAAGAGGGGCAGTACTTCCACCAAAAGTACTGCTTCTCCAACTCAAAGTACTGTGACTCAAAGTATTGTCTCGTATGCTGCTCCCACCTATGCTCAGCAAACCCCACCACCTACTACTATGTACTCAGATGAAGTTGTGTGCTCCTTCTTTGCACAGCAAGCTAGTTTACCTGTAGTTTATGAAGAAGATCTCTCCCAGATTGACGAGGATGCTTTAGAATAGATTGATATCAGGTGGCAAGTTGCTTTGATCACTGCAAGGATCAAAAAGTACATGAAGAAAACAGGAAAGAGCATTGACTTCAAACCAAAACAGGGAATCACTTTTGACAAATCCAAAATTGAATGCTTCAATTGTCAAAAGACTGGACACTTTGCAAGGGAGTGTAGGTTTGCTAAGTATCAAGCAAACAAGATGACTGAGAAACCAAAGCTGGAGCTAAAAGAAATCCCCATTACTGAAACAAAGGCTTTGGTTGCTCAAGAGAATTTGTCAGAAGTTGACTGGAGTGAAGAGTTTGATGATGAACCAGTGACTTATTGTATGGTAGCAGTGGAAGAAGCAGTTGAAGATTCGGTAGAAGAATTGGACTGGAGCACTGTTTTTGATGAGGAAGTTGATCATGCTGCTTTGGAATCTGGAGATGGGTATGGAGGATTTGATTGGAGCTTGGAGTGTGAAGATGATCCTGTTCTACTTGCAATGGTAGCTACTTCACCAAGTTCACCCCTATCTCTGAGGTATGCTCAAATTGTCACGATTTCTATCAAAAACTGCTAAAAAGTTATGTGATTGAAAGAGATAACTGTATTAAGGCTAGGTCTGAGGTAGCTGGTTATCAAATTACTTTAGAGTCTATGGAAGCCAAAATTATAACACATGAAAATAATGAAATGGCTTGGGCTGAAAAATATGAACAACAGGATTACCAGTTAAAACTAAGTGAATGGAAATTAAACTGTAAAATTGCTGAAATTGAGAAACTAACTAAGGAGAGAGATGATGTATTAGCAAAGTTTGATGCCTGGAAAGAATCTGGTCTTTCACATGTTACTTATGTTCAAAAATAGAGAAGAGCATACATTAGAACTGGCTTAGGTTTTGGTATGGACTTTGATAACATAGAAGAAAACACATCTAGTGATAAGGATGAAGGTGATTTTGAGGATGTAACCACTAGTGATGATGAACTCATTAATTATGTGGAGACATCTAGTAATGAGGGTTCAATTAGTGAATCACCTCCTGAGTATAAGAAAGACAGAGGTTATCATGCTGTTCCACATCCAGTTGGTAGTCATCAACCCATAAGACCTGATGTTTCACGTTTTGGTGTAGACAGTCTAGAGTTTAGGAAGAAGCTTATTGGTCAATCTAGGTCTGAAACCCCAAAAGAAACTGTTGAAACAAATTTTCAAAGTCAAGCAGTACCTTCTACTCAAAGTACTGCTCCACAAGCAGTACCTTTAGGAAAACCTTTTCAAAACAGTACTGCTAAACCTTTTTGGGATAATTTTGGTCAAAACAGGTTTAATCATTCACCTTGAAGGCACAATAGTTTTGGTCATAGACATAGAAGAAGTCACTTTGGAAGTATGGGTGAAAAACTGTGTTTTAGTCCTAATCATTTAATCAAGGATTGTGAACATCACTCAGAATATCTTAGGAAATTTCCAAAGAACAGGTCTGCTAACCAGAAACCTAGAGAGAACAAACCAGTCTGGAATAATTCTAATAGGGTCAATCACAGTAACTTCTCACCAGATCATAGGTACCCTCACCAGAGAAGACCTTTTTCAAAGCCACTAGTACCTTCACAAGCAGTACCTTCTCAAAGTACTGCTCAGTCAAACCAAGGTACTGCGAATTCCACTTGGAATAGGAATCCTAGGAGATCTCATTACTATCAACCTAGAAGGTACTACAATTCACATAGGGGATCTAGATCACAGGAACCAAGTGTTAAAACAGAATGGGTTAAGAGAGAAAGTACTGCTGAGGGACAAACAGTACTTTCAACAAAAAGTGAATCAGATGTTTTTATAATACAAGAAAAAGAGAATGAATTTGCAAAAGAGTGTTCTGTTGAAAATCCAGAAAGTTTTGAAAATCCACATGCTAAAAATCAAAAGATTATTCTGGATCATGTTTTGAAAAACAGTGGAAATTACATACTCAAAGAATTTGAGTTTGTAACTCCACAAGGGGAACACAAGTCAGTAATGACTTGGGTTCCTAAAAGAAACTAACTCTCTAAATCTTTGTGCAGGGCAACCCAGAAGAGGAGCTTAAAGATCATTTGATTATAGATAGTGGTTGCTCTGGAAGTATGACAGGAGACAAGGATATTCTGTCTGATTTTAGATCTATTAGTGGAGGAAGAGTTGCATTTGGGAATGATCCCAATGGAGGAAGAATTACTGGGAAAGGAACCATTAAAGCAGGACGTATAGATTTTGAGAATGTTAGATATGTGAAGGAGCTCAAGTTCAACTTATTATCAGTCTCTCAAATCTGTGATAAAAAGCATCATGTATTATTCACTGACACAGAATGTCTCATCCTTTCCTCTGAATTCAAGCCTGTTGATGATAATTTGGTAGTTCTCAGAGTACCAAGAACCAATGATGTGTATAGTCTGGACATGAAGAGTCTTCACTCTTATGGAAGAGCCACCTGTTTAGTGGCAAAAGCAACAACTGAAGAAGCACATCAGTGGCATAGAAAATTGGGCCATGTAAATTTCAAGAATATCAACAAACTGGTCAAAGGCAATTTAGTTAGAAGTTTACCTTCAAAGACTTACTCACCAAAGGCTTTGATGTTTCAAGATTTAATCACTTGGTGGTGAGCATTGGCATGATTAACTATTGAGCTACATTTAAGGGGAGGACTATTTAGTATTAGTATAGTCATGTGCATTGTTTGAGGGGAGGATATTTATGTATACTTAGCTTATACAGAGGAATTTGGAAAAGTACTGTTTTTTATGAAAGTACTGCTTGGAAAGTACTGCTTGGGAAAGTACTGCACACGTGGAAAGTACTGTTGTCTTATTAAAGTACTGTTTCAATGGTCATATAGAGGGGAAATTACTACTAACGGTAACTTTGTTATTATGGGCTGTAATTTTTAAAATCTCACCTATAAATAACTACTCTCCGATTTTCCCTCTCATATTGATATTCTCATATCTTTTCCATATTTCTCTCACCATCTCTTTATTATTCGATTATATCTCTAATTGTGCTTACATACTCAACCATGGCGAATCGTCCTACTGTTTCAAAGCACAACATGGTGGCGAATTTAGACAAGACTGAATTTAATGAGGCTTTTCATGATATTATTGATTATCTCACTGGGTCGCCAATCAGTTATGCTCTTTTAGTGGAGCCGGATATAATTGAACCTTGGATTCAAGAATTTTGGGCTACTGCAAGGGATAATATGGAGAATGATGAATTTTATATTAGGGCTACAGTTGTTGGAAGAACTGTGAAGATTACTGAAGCCTCTATTCGAGAAGACTTATTGTTTAATGATGAAGAAGGGGCTATTCGTTTTGACAAGCAGTTGATTTGGGATACTTTTGGGCACATTGGTTATGAAGGGTCTTTAACAGAAAAAACATTTAGGAAACAACTGTTTTGTCCTCAATGGAAGTTTTTAGTGCATGTGTTGCTTCATTGTATTAGTGCTAAAAGTACTTCATGGGAGCAATTTGGATCTAACATAGCATCTGCTATGGTGGGATTGGCTACAGATCGTGTTTTCAATTTTTCAAGGCTTATTCTAGATGGCATGCTTTCCCACATCACTCATGGATCAAAATGGTTAATGTATCCTAGGTTTATACAAGTTTTCTTGAACAAACAACATGCTAATGTACCAAAGCCTACAGACTTACTACCTGTTATTGTACAACAAGCAAAGATTTTTACCTTTATGGCGAGAAGAAGTGATTTATTCAGAGGTCCAGATACTCCTTTAACTACTTCTATGATGGAAGTTGTTCAAGCTGTTAGAGCTGATGCTGAAGATGATGAAGCAAGTGAAGGTACTGCATCTGCAAGTACTGATTCTCAAAGTGCTGCATCTCAAGAGGGTACTGCATCTCAAGGTACTGCTTCCCCAAGTACTGAAATTCAAGAAGATGTTGCAGGTTCACCTTCTCTATCTCCACAACAATCTGTTCCTGATTCTCAACCATACGAACATTCACCAATTCAAGGAGATGATTCCCATACTATATCACCTGAAGGTTTAACATTGGATAATTATGTTTTGACAAGGGAGTTAGTCAAGTTGAAAAAGACTACTAAGGCTCAAGCTAAACAGATTAAGAAATTGAAGCTCAAGTTTAGACGACTCAAGAATTTTGTCTGGCCATTGGTTCAACATCATCGTATATGGGTCAAATCTAAAAAGAAGGAGCAGAGGCAGTCTCGGAAGACCAAACGCCAAAAGGTTCACAAACAATCTTCTGTCCAATTGGGGAGGAATTTAGAAGAAAAGAATTTGAAAGAAGATGCTGTTAAGGAGAAAGAACCTCAAGGTACTGAAGAGCATGTTATCATTGAAAGTACTGAAGAAGAAAGGTCTGAAGATCAAGGTACTGAACAACAAAGTACTGCTTTCACTGGAACTCACAGACAAGAATTGGTTACACCAAGAGTATTAGACTTTGAAGAGGAAGCTGGTCCTTCAACTATTCCACATGAAGAACAAGTTGGTCCCTCAACAACTGCCATACCAGAAGAAGCTGATACACTCAAACCTGTAAGAACTGCAAGTGATGATGAAACTGTTGCTGAAATATTGCATGGTTTATCAAAGCCAAGGGGTGTTACTTTTACTGAAGTTGCAGAGGAACAACCAAGAGCTTCTCAACCTGCAATAGATCCTAAGGATAAAGGTAAAGGCAAGTTGATAGAAACTAAGAAGAAAAAGCTAACTTTGGCAGATCTTAGAGCAATTGAAGTTGCTAGGAATGAGGCCGCAACTAGAAAAGTGCAAGAAGAACTTAATGCTGAAGTAGTGACTGAAGTTACTAATGAAGAAGCAATGAATGAAGAAGCAGCTAGGAAATTACAAGAAGAATTGAATACTGAAGATGCTGGACCATTACAGTCACCTATTCCTGTTTCTTTTATGCCTAGAAAACCAAATCTTGCTAAAGAAAGGAATGCAATGATGGCTTATTTGAAAAGTCGAGGATATAAAGGATTGCAGAAGCTGAAGTATGTTGATATGAAAAGATTATATGATTCTGAGACAGAGGCTTATAAGAAGGATGTTGCAAGTATCAAAGATTATAAAGATGAAACTACTTGGACTGAAGAAGAAAGAAAGAAAAGTTTAAAAAGAAAAAGGAAAACTGAAGTTGAAGATATACAGTTTTCAAAGAAAGAAAAAGTTGAGTTAAGATCTGAAACTAGGGATGAATTAAGAAATTATCTCAGAATAGTAGATTTTGAATATTCCAGAGAAGATGCTAACATGAAGATGAACAGATCTCAGATTATTGCTTTTAAAGTTGTGGAATCTAAAGATGGAAGTTATCTGATGTTTCATAGAGAAGTTGTGTTCAACAGACTATGGGATTTATTGCATATCATAGATAGAGTGGATCTATTTTATTTATATCATGTGGTGAAAGATTATTTTGAACATCATCCATCAGAAGGAATTGGTTTAGTTTTACTTGGAGATCTCACAACTGCATGGGAAACTGAAGAACAGAGTAGTGATGAAATTTGGAAGAATCAAGAGAACTGGGAAGTTGTTTGCTGGAGATTCTTTGAAGAATCTGTAGTTCATGTTCTAGAGCTGGAAAATGGTACAATGATTCACATGTTTGCAGATAGAAGATATCCTTTTACAGTAGATCTTATGAGGAGGATGCTAGAGCATGGAATGGAAGTTGAAGAAGACAATGAAATTGCTTGTATGGTCATCAATTTGTTTATCAACTGGACTACTATTGCTGATGATAATGAATAACTGGTATGAGACTTAATTGAATAAATTATTTTTGATAAATCAGTACTTTAATCAAAGTACTGCTTGCAGATTTTAACCAGTTAAGTGATTTTTGAAGAAAACTTTTGTTAAGTAACAAATATTTTGAAACAAAGGTTGAATAAATGGTTTTTGAGATGATAACATCAATAGGTTATCAATCCACCATGGTTACAAAAGGATTGACTAATCCATGAGCAAACGGCTCTGGTAAAGATATATCAAATCCATTTTTAGTTGACAACTTGCTAATAAGTTGGATGGTAATCAACTCACCATATCAGTAATGTGAAGAGTTGGCTAGCCCACAAGAAAATGGCTTGTGGTAAAGGCTGTGGAAAAACCATTATATGGTAATTAGTTCACCATGATGAAAGAACTAACTAGTCCAGAAGGGTACAACTTTTGGTAAAGACAAATCAAATCTGTTGATAGCTGATGATTTGCTAAAAATCATATGGTTATCAGTGTACCATGGTCTTACACACCAAAACATTTGGCTACTCAAGAGTTAATGGCTTTGGTAAAGAGATCTAAATCCATTAAATTTTCAATGATTCACCTCTCACAGGAGTTAACACATCTGGAAGTGATGAGAATAGTTTGCAACTTAAACTGAATTAATGTACAAATTGACATATGTTGCTGTGTTGCTGAAAAGATGGAGCTTGTTGGATGATGCTGTAAAAGAATAATTCTAGAGATACTTTGACTATATTGATACCAGCACAGAAACTACAAAGATACAATTCAAAGACACAATCTATTCTTAAAGATGAAGCTGATAAAGATAAATTCACAAAGGAACTTGAAGTCAAACAAGTAGAATTCAAGTTAGGGAAGGATTGTTGGGATATGAAAGTGCTGAAGATTGACAGAGTTCTATAGAAAGATAAAGTACTGTAAACTATAAAGTACTAGAAAAGTCAAAGAGTCAAAGTACTGCTAAAGGTAAAGCCAAAGTACTGCTGTTGAAGTCAAAGTACTGCAAGAACAAAGAACTGTTATATTCGTTTATAGAAAGTCTTGTAATTCTAGAATATTCTTTATTATATTACTTGTCGTACAAGGTTACAAATTGTAAACCGACTAGGGATATCCTTGAGCCTATAAAAGGACCCCTAGATTGGCATAAGATGTACGTGATTTTATTTGAGTTTTAGAGAGAAGTTTGATATTATTAGAGTTGTTAAAGATCTGCATAATAAGCAGAGTTAGAGTTATTAATAAAATCGTTCAAAGTTAAAGTTATTCTTCTTAGCTTTGTTAAGTAAATTCCGCATACTTAATAGAGTTTGCTCAGTGTTTCTCTGTTAATAACTTAGGATTTATCAGAGGTTATTAAACCTTAACAAGCTATTTAAGTTAGTTTGGTTAGAGTACATCGATCCAACAAGCCTCAAACTCAATTAACACCAGGACAGATTTTTTGGAAGAAAGATATGGATAAACAAAAAGCTAATGTACTTGTTGAAACTAACACTCCCCTTAGGAAAATGCCTGCAGCTATTGTGTATCCTCCAAATACACCAATGCATTTAGTTCCTAGATCTATTGCCACTAATAGCAAAACCTTAATCAGCCTGTATGTTGTTTATCAGCAGTTTGTTGATTTTGAGAAAACGTGTAAGAAGAGAATCACACCTACAGGGATAACTGAGGGGGAAAGAGGTTTTGAGCAAACTAAAGAATGTTATTTAACTGAGGTTATGCCTTTCTTTAAACAATTAAAATATCAATTTGAAAGTCTTCAAAAGGGAATAAATTTAGATATTAAAGAAATGGAAAAGGAATTTGATGCTATGATTTTTGAGGTCAATGATTATGAACAGGAACTCAAATATAATGAAGTTGAAAGGAAGAACTTGCATATCTTAAATGAGAATTTGATTTCGAGTTGTGTTGCTCAAGATGTGTTTTATACAGTTACTAAGCACTCTATTACTGCTTCTCGATTTCATGAATTATCTATTGCATTGAAAGTTTCCCATGATCGTGTCATTGAGCTTGAAAACAAAAACTCAGAACTAAATGAGAAAATTGATCAGGATGATCACGATAATTTGGTAAAACATCTTTCTAAACTAGAAGTTGAACATTTTGATTTGCAACTAAAATATCAACATCTTAAAGAAAATGTTAAAACCTCAAATATCAAGACATCCTCAAATGTTCCAGAGTTTGATGCAGTTTTTCAGATAAACAAATGTGACGAATAGATTCAAGCTCATTGTAACACGATCAGAAAGTTGAAAGCCCAAATTTCTCAATTAAAGGGTGAAAAGAACAATGTGACTGGCTCCCAAATGCCTCATCCTTTAGATTCTCAGTATTCTCAAACTTTTCATCTTCAAAACTTGGTTAATGTTTTGCAAAAAGAAAACGAGAGTTTTCTGGAAGAAAATGAAAAAGTTAAACTACACTTTAAAGAGTTATAGGATTTAATGAAAGTTACTCGTGACAAGAACAATGAAAAAATAATGTCTGTACAAAAAGAAATTAAGAATCTGAGGAGTCAGGAAAAAGGAAAACTGCCACTTGTCTTTAATGAGAATGTTGCATCAAAGTCATCCTCAGACTGCAAATATACTGTGACTGTTAAATACATTCCTCCTCATCTTAGGAATAATGAACTTGTGTTTCATAACTACTTTGCTCACCTTAAGGATAGTCTAGAATGTCTCCGTGAGATTGTGGAAGAGGATTTCATAAATAAGCCTCTTGATAGAGAAATTAGGTTTGCTTGCATTCAGGCCAAACGATCTCAGGAGCTGCTAGAATGTTTAATAGCAATGTCACAATTCAAAAATTCCGGTCATTTCTTAAATTATATATGCATCATATTAGTTCATTCATGGCATTTCATTTCACATTTAACGCGTAATTTTTATATTTAATAAACGTTATCGCGTGAGTTATTATTTTAAATATTTAATCCGTTACTTTCAAAAATGATCCCGATATATTTTTATACTTACATTTAGTTATAAAACTATATTTTGACTTTACCTAGTGTTTTGAATTTATTTGGTACATAAATCGTTAAAGTTTAATTATTACGACGTTTTTCTTAAAAATTATACGATAATTTTTATAGCACTCAAATTTCACAAGGAATGTATTTTTACAATTTTTATTATCTCATTACATTCTATTTTGACCTATTAAAAACTTACTTGTACCAAAAATCTCCATTTATCATTACTTACACTTTCTTACCAATGTATTCAAGTAAACAATTATACAAGTAAAAGTTTTAAAAAAAAAAAAAATATCTTGAGATACATTCCCCCCCCAAAAACCGGTTCTATGGGGAGGGTGAATGCATTAATGAGGTTGGTCATTTTTTTCTTCTTACTTGATTGAATATACACTCCAAGTATATTGATTTACATTCATATTTTTAT
>BPTQ01000003.1:60304879-60420628 GCA_019973895.1 Chrysanthemum seticuspe
TCACTATATAGACACCTTTGTTCGTAGCATATCTTTGGGTAGAGACTCCCAGTATATCTTTGGGTAGAGACTCCCAGTATATCTTTGGGTAGAGACTCCCAGTATATCTTTGGGTAGAGACTCCCAGCATAACTTTGGGTAGTGGCACCCAGCTTATTTTGGTTTCATCGGTAGCATCCCTGAATTATTATATTCGTGGTACTATATTGTGAACTATTATGACCACTTACACTTGATTACTTGACGCACTAGATTTTCATGCAATGGGTTGTGTACACACAGGTTGCAAGTTTTGTATGGGCGGAATTTGGAACTGAGTGGATACACAATGCCTTTGCTTTGTGGACTATTTTTCGTTGACCGAAAGCTTTGTATATTTTTCTTACGAGATTTCTTATTTCACTAAACGTGTTTACTCACCAACTATTTTCATAGTTGACCCGTTTTTCTCTCATGCATTTCAGGTGATCGTTAGTAAACTTTTCTATCAAGTCTTGCATAGAGAAGTTTTCACTTGTCGCTACAAGTCGTATGTAATAAAACTCGATATTTTGGAATCTAAACTTTGTAATATATTTGCCGTTGACGGCTAAACTGGTATTGTAATGGTGTAATACTTCTTTTTAATATTAATGTTGGTATGTTCTATTATCTTGTGCTTATGTTCCCTTCCGTTACACCTCGCGTTTCCGCCTCTGGCGAGGGTGTGACAAGCAACATGTCCTAAATCTTTAGGTGCGAAAGGTAAAGCTGTGATGCCTTGTTCTATGCCTAGTGCCAAGCATACAAACCATTCTATGCCCAGTTTTAAGAAAGTGAACACTAATGTGCCTTCAAGTAGTTCAGATCCCTGCACGTCTATTTCAGAAATGCAAAATGTAGATCAACCAACTAATCTTCCCATAATTCCCTCTACAGGAGTAATCAGTGACATTAAAGCAAGCGGGTCAAAGCCTCCAGGCAATACCAAGCAAGATAGGACCTCGCAAGCTAAGAATATGCATTGGAAGAGAGTAGAAGACCACCCTAGGAACTTTATGTTTGAGTTGAATAAAACGAATCGTGTTGATTCTAGTATTAGCCATAGGAGTACTGTAATTAATTCGAATTCTGGTACTATCTGCAAACCATGTAATGATGACTGCTTGATTTCTGTTACTAATCATGAATGTGGTGTGAATGTTTTGTATAATGCTGTCAAATGCCCAGTTAAAATTGTTAATGTTAAAAATCAAGCTAAGAAGGCTAAAAGGCAAAGGCGAAAGAAAGTTAGAAAACAGTGGAAACCCACAGGAAGAATATTTAGCAAAATAGGTTATCAATGGATACCTTCTGGCCGGAAGGTTAATGAGTTATGCCCTCAATTTGCTAAGACAATGCCCACTAGAAAATGGATGCCTACTAGTAGAACTATTCCCTTAAGAAGTGAACATATTTTGAATAGGTCAAATACGGACATTAGTACTGCATCAATTTCTGATGATTCCATTGCTTCTACTTCTGTTGTGGGTGTTCCAATCACTGTTACTAACCAAGTGGAACCCATTATTGCATGGGGTTCCCAATTATCCATTTATCCATTCTTGTCTGTGTTCAACTGAAGATCGTTCAAATCGTTCTGTGGTACCTGGACTCAGGCTGTTCCAAGCATATGACTGGAGATCGCTCGCGGCTCATGAACTTCGTGAGTAAATTCATCGGGACTGCTAGATTTGGGAACGGCCATTTTGGAGCAATTATGGGTTATGGAGATTATGTGGTTGGTAAAAGTGTAATCTCCAGGGTATACTATGTGGAAGGTCTTGGTCATAACTTGTTCTCTGTTGGTCAATTCTGTGATTCCGATCTAGAAGTGGCTTTTAGAAAACATACTTGTTTGGTTAGAGAACTTGCTGGTGTGGAATTATTAAGAGGTACTCGTGGTTCTAACCTATACACCATCTCTATCGAAGACATGATGAAGTCTTCTCCAATCTGCTTGCTGTCAAAGGCTTCTAAAACAAAGTCTTGGTTATGGCATCGTCGTCTCAATCACTTGCACCATTAATAACCTTTCCAGAAAGGATCTTGTCAGAGGCTTACCCAGATTAAAATATGAAAAAGATCATCTTTGTTCAGCTTGCCAATTGGGAAAAAGCACGAAATATGCCCACAAACCAAAACCCACAAACTCAGTAATGGAAGTTCTTCATACCCTTCATATGGATCTGTGCGGACCAATGAGAGTGCAAACGATAAATGGGAAGAAATACATTCTAGTCATTGTTGATGACTACTCTCGATTTACTTGGGTAAAGTTTTTGAGGAAAAAGGATGAAACTCCAGATGTCATCATCAAACTTATCAAACAGCTTCAGGTTAGACTCAAGAAAATAGTTAGAATTGTTCGAACGGACAATGGCACAGAGTTTGTTAACAAAGACTTAATTCAGTTTTATGAAAGTGTTGGAATCAGTCATCAAAGAAGTGTTCCACGAACTCCTCAACAGAACGGTGTAGTTGAAAGATGAAATCGAACTCTTGTGGAAGCCGCAAGAACAATGCTAATTTATTCAAAGGTTCCAATGTTTCTATGGGCTGAAGCCATTGCCACTGCTTGCTACACCCAAAATGGTTCCCTTATACACACCTCTCATGGAAAAACTCTATATGAAATTGTCCATAAACGAAAACCTGATCTATCCTACCTTCGTGTGTTTGGTGTTTTGTGCTATCCAACAAATGACGGTCAAGATTTAGGTAAATTAAGAGCTAAAGCGGACATTGGAGTTTTTGTAGGTTATGCATCAAACAAGAAGGGTTACCGAATCTATAACAAAAGAACTCGAGATATCATGGAAACTATTCACGTGACGTTCGATAAGCTGTCCGGGCAAATGGCTCCAGGACAATCCAGTTCTGGACCCGTATCTCAACCTTCTTCAAGTAGTCCTATCAGTTCTACTCTTGTTTCTAATCCCTCTCCAGCAACTCCTTATGTACCTCCATCAGAAGATGATTTAAAGAAATTGTTTGATCCAATGTTTGATGAACACTATGAGCCAAATGCTAATGAAATGTCAATTCCATCAACAAAGGTTACTCCTATCCCTGTCAATGAAGTCATCCCTTCAGTTTCAATATCATTAAGTCAAGAAGCGCCTACTGCTGATCACTCTGTCTCATCAACAAATCATCAACCATCGAATGTACATCATGGAATTGTTTCTGGCACCCATGATGAAGTTAATCCCTTTGCTACTCCTAAAGATGCCCCATTTGAAAACATATTTGCTCTTGAATCATCATCAGAACCATCTTCATCAGGAGACATCGACTCTGCTACTTCAGTTCCTCAACAACAACCACATGAACACCTTAGAAAATGGACACATGATCATCCATTGGACAACATCATTGGAAACCCCTCTCGTCCAGTATCCACACGAAAACAAGTTGCAACCGATGCCTTATGGTGCTTCTTCAACTCCGTACTCTCTAAGGTCGAACCAAAAGATGTTAAAACCGCCATGAATGAAGACAGTTGGTTCAATGCCATGCAAGAAGAAATTCATGAGTTTGATTGACTAGATGTATGGGAATTAGTACATGCTCTTGATTGTGCTATGATCATTGCTCTAAAGTGGATCTTCAAAGTAAAGCTTGATGAGCATGGTGATGTGTTAAAGAACAAGGCTCGATTGGTTGCAAAAGGATACCATCAAGAGGAGGGTATTGACTTTGAAGAATCATTTGCTCCAGTGGCACGCATCGAGGCAATCAGAATCTTCCTGGCTAATGCTGCAAGTAAGAATATGATTGTCTATCAGATGGATGTAAAGACGGCTTTTCTTAACAGAGATCTTAAAGAAGTCGTATACGTCAGCCAACCGGAAGGTTTTGTGAATCCAGAGCATCCTACTCATGTCTATCGCTTGAAGAAGGTTCTTTACGGCTTGAAGCAAGCTCCAAGGGCATGGTATGATACACTATCAAACTTTCTTCTATCTACTGGATTCAGCAAATGAGCAGTTGATCCGACATTGTTCACCAGAAAGTCAGGCAAACATTTAATTCACGTTCAAATCTATGTTGATGATATTATCTTTGCCTCGACTGACCCCAATGAATGTGACCGTTTTTCTAAGGAAATGGGCTCCAAATTTTAAATGTCAATGATGGGACAAATGTCATTTTTTTTGGGATTACAAATTTCACAAAGTCCCGGAGGCATTTTCATTAATCAATCTAAATATGCAAATGAAATTTTAAAGAAATTTGGATTTGACACTTGTGACTCCGTTGACACTCCAATGGTGGAACGTACCAAACTGGATGAGGACCACTCAGGGATCATGGTAGATCAAACAAAATATCGAAGTATGATTGGATCCCTGATGTACCTCACAGCCAGTAGACCTGATATTCTGTTCGCTGTATGCATGTGTGCTAGATACCAGGCTAAGCCTACCAAAAAGCACCTTGAAGCGGTTAAACAGGTCTTTCGGTATCTCCAAGGAACTATCAACATGGGACTTTGGTACCCCGAAGGACACCGGTATGTCACTAACAGCATATGCAGATGCAGATCATGCAGGGTGTCAAGATACTCGTCAAAGTACGTCTGGAGGTGCTCAGTTTTTGGGTGATAAGCTTGTGAGCTGGTCTTCAAAGAAACAAATGAGTACTTCTATATCCTCTACAGAGGCGGAATACATAGCCATGTCATCTTGTTGTGCTCAAATCCTATGGATGAGATCCCAATTATCTGACTATGGCTTTGAATTCAACAAAATTCCTCTGTATTGTGATAACAAAAGTGCCATTGCTCTCTCTTGCAACAACATTCAACATTCACGAGCCAAGCACATCGACATTCGACATCATTTCATTCGGGAACAAGTGGAAAAAGATGTGGTGGAACTCTATTTTGTGAGGACTGAATACCAGTTAGCAGACATCTTCACCAAAGCTCTTCCTAGAGAACGTTTTGAGTTTATCCTTCCACGTCTTGGTCTAAAGAGTCTACAACCGGAAACACTCAAGCGTCTTCAAGAGGAAGACGAGGAGTAAAGGTCTTTATCCATCTATCTCTTGTATATATTTATTCAAAAAAGCAAAATACAAATTTCAAAAACCCACAAAAGAAAATATAAAAATGTAAAATTCTCAAAAATCCATAAAAAATTAGAAAATCTTGAAAATTTTCAAAAAATTTATTGTTATTTTGTCATGTTTTTCCTTATTCGATATCATCTACGGACTTTTTGTTGACATTCAAAGAATATCACGGGTCTTTAGATGTTCTTCGAATGTACATATTTTTGTTTCAAAAAAAAAAAAAAAAAAAAAAAAAAGGCGGAGAAAAATGGTGGTTTACTGTCATTTTAGGCAGTAACCCGTTTTAAAAAGTAAAGAACAGAGCCATGCTTTATTTTATTTTTCAAATCTCATGCTCTGAATCTTAAAAAAAATGTTTGTCATCAAAAAGACAAATGTTTCTCTTTCCAAATATTTTTCCGTCTAATGATTCTTCTGAAAAATATTTGTCATCTAATGAAAACTAAATTGCTTTGAAAATACCTCGTACTCTATTATTCTTGTAAATCATTTGTGCTTATCATCTATCAAAATCTCTATCTCTCAATCAACAACTTGTGTCATTGATTGAGGGGGAGAATGATTTCAATCGAATTAAAAAAAAAAAAAAAAAAAAAAAAAAAAAAAAAAAAAAGTTATTTTGAAAGGTTATTTTTCAAACAATTGGCACGTAAATGTGCAAGGTTTATTCTTGGAAAATCAAAAAGAACAATGTTTTATACAATTGATTCAAAACCTTTTCTAATGTTATGTTTTCAAAAGATACTCTTGCATGTTTAAACAATGGAGTTTAAAGTCTGAAAATCTGATCCTTATCAGTTAAAATGTTCTTTTCAAAAGCAAGTCACTATTCTCCTTAAAAAGCTCTCAAAATTTAATTTAAATCAATAGAGATCACAACTCTCAAAGGATTTGGAAAGTGTGATCGGGGGAGAATTTGTGATTTAAATTGGATTTAAACTGATAACTTGATAATTGGTTTTATAAGTGTTTAGCAAACTTTCCTCCCCACATATGCCAAACGATTTCAAATTTTCCATGCACATGTTGAGGGGGAGCATCTTTTTTAAACCACAAAGAATTGAAACGTGATTGATTTGTCTCTAAGTGCAGGTTCCCTCTAGCATGTGCAAAACTCTTTCAAACCTCGAGGCACATATTGAGGGGGAGCAAACTTTTGAAAACCTCATCCTTCCCCAATATGCTTTATCTACTTGATTTAATCAGGGAAGTGATGTTGATATCTTTTAGAAAATGGTAATCAAAGAAGTTAATTCTTCCTCTTGCCTCTGTGTGCTAAAACGATTTCAAATACATGAGGCACATGTTGAGGGGGAGCTCTTTTTCTAAAAATATCAAAAACAATTCAGGTACAAAATGCTTTGATAATATATCACAAGTATCTGGATTGATTTTCAAATGGTTTTCAATTGGTTCCAATTGCAGATGAACAATACCAAATAGACCGACCAAATTTACTTTATGTATGGTGGTATAAGGATGATAAGGTTATATATTTGCTCCCATGATCCGCCAGAACCAGAGGGATCTACCCAGGGACTATCCACTAGTTAGTGTAGAAGTCCTTAGGTATGATGAAAAAAAGGAGAAAAGTGAGATATGGGAAGAGTGCGGACTGAGACTGAGCTAGTACTGGAATAAACCCAACAAGGTTCTAGTTATGAAGTCTCGGTAAGCACTGAAGGGGTTGAAGAATGAAAAAAAATTAAATGTGAAAAAGGGTGAAAAGAAATAGCCCTCCATTTATTCAACCTTAGGGCAGAAACCGGGTTCAATTCATATGCTACTGGTGCTTACCAAGGTAACATCGGTATTGAAGACAAGACGTCATGGACCCAGTGATGCACTGCACTTCAACTTCCCAAACCACTCAAGTTCCTCTTAAAAGGACTTGTTTCATTCTCACGGGGAACCGACATTATCTATCGACTTTCTCTTAGAGTTTGTTGATATTGAAGAAAGAGACCCTCTCCCTAGTCTCCGGCATAGGAACCAAATATGCACAATTGAGTCTAGAGCCACGAGATCATCAATAAATCTCATTAGGACACTGTCAATGAAGACTCTCTGTTTCACTCAATGTGGAAAGAGAGATTATATCTCTTAAGTCCTTCGCATTATCCTTGTGGTATTGCCAGAACATCTTAGTGATATGCAAACATATTCACAATGAAGATGGAAAGCCTTCTGGAGCCAACATCAACCATGTGACAACTGAACAGAAACAATGGGGCGATTCATATTTATGAATCAATCCTGGTTCAGGTTATGGATTGACGAATACCTTTGAAAAACCGGTCGTTGTGCTTAAAAACTCTTTTCCTTAGCACATCGACTGTGTACTAATATTTCGAAAGAAAAAGTGTTTATGATTGATAATTGATTTTCATTAAAACCTTCGTTGTATTGCAAAAAACAGTTTCTATTGAGCGGTAAACGATTGTTTTTCAAATCTCTTTTCATCAATCAATGAATCTCAATTCGCTGGTCCACTCACTCCGTGTTGTCTTCTTTGAGACGTTCCGGTTTGAGAACAGCTAGAGCAGCTGCGAAACCCTGTCAAGGAAATTCTTCGGAATTATACCTGATCACAGGTAGTACTTGTACTGATCAACGGGGAACCATGGGCCGTGTACCTCAATTCAACGAAAGTGATCAAAGACACTTTCGTGCACTTTATTGCTAACTGTTGTATGCAGGTACGCCCGACGTTTGCAGCTGATCAGAATGAAGCGGTCAATCCATAGCCGCATGCTCACACTACACATTCATCTCTAAAGAAATCATGATAAGTGCTTCAACGACTCTGATACTTTCACTCCATGCTTCTGCTATGCTGCTGCAAATATCATGAACCAGTAAAAGCTTCCGCTACTCTGATGAGAATATATCATGATCCAGAATGTGAGCATGTCGGTCCAAATGTCACAACATCACATAATACCAACACCACAATGGAAGAGTCAGAGATTTATGTTAGCTGATGATCTCAATGCTGGCTTAAAACTCATCATCACGTGGATCAGTTAAAGACCTCCACTTGAATTATCCAAACATGCGAAACATGAAGAATCAAAGACTACGTGCTACTGAGCAAAGAACTTAATCAAGAATCCTAGAACAATCTAATGTTATATCTGTTTGATCATTGTAAATTGAGGTGACCTCCCTTAGGGGGAGATTGTTAGGAATTAGAAAATTCAGTTGTTAAAGAGTCGGTCACCTCAAGTATATGTATTCGTTAGAAAGCTCGTAGTCGTAGTCATGTTATGTTAGTAAGTAGTTTGTTAAGTAACACCGTGGAGGACGGATGGGTCTTTACCCACTGTATGCCTGATCCACAGCCCCGTAGGTGGCGTTTATTTGTAAGACACTATAAATACCCTCTACCTCCCAAGGTAGAGGGTTGGAGCTTCAATACCAGTTTCTTTGTTTCACATAGTTCCCAACTCTCTTCCCTTTCTCTCTCTAGAACTTTCTCTCTCTAAACATCTTGAACGCCACTTGTGATTATGGTCTAATGTGTTTGTGAAATCCTATATCTAACAACCGTTCTGTTGAGGAATTCGTGGAACGCTTCTTTGATGACTGATTCCAACACTTTCATAAAATTGACTTAGGTCTTTGTTAACGAACTCTATGCCATTGTCTGTTTGAACGATTCTAACCGTATTGTTAAGTCGAACCTGAAGCTGCTTGATAAGTTTGATGATGACATCTGGAGTTTCATCCTTTGTCCTCAAAAACTCTACCCAAGTAAATCGAGAGTAGTCATCAACTACGACTAAAATATATTTGTTCCCATTTATAGTTTGCACTCTCATTGGTCCGCACAAATCCATATGAAGGGTATGCAGAACTTCCATTACTGAGTTTGTGGGTTTGGGTTTGTGGGCATATTTCTTGCTTTTTCCCAATTGGCACTCTGAACAAAGGTGATCTTTTTCATACTTTAATCTGGGTAAGCCTCTTACAAGATCCTTTCTGGAAAGATTATTAATGGTGCCGAAGTTCAAGTGATTGAGACGACGATGCCATAACCATGATTTTGTCTTTGAAGCCTTTGAAAACAAGCAGATTGGAGAAGACTTCATCATGTCTTCAATAGAGATGGTGTATAGATTTGAACCACGAGTTCCTCTTAACAGTTCCACACCATCAAGTTCTCTAACAAAACAAGTATGTTTTCTAAATGCCACTTCTAGATCGGAATCACAGAATTGACCAACCGAAAACAAGTTATGGCCAAGACCTTCAATGTAATATACCCTGGAGATTACCCTTTTGCCAACAACATAGTCTCCATAACCCATAATTGCTCCAAAATGGTCGTTCCTGAATCTAACAGTCCCGATGAATTTACTCACGAAGTTCATGATCCGCGAGCGATCTCGAGTCATATGCTTGGAACAGCCTGAGTCCAGGTACCACAGAACGATTTGAACGATCTGCAGTTGAACACAGACAAGAATGGATAACTGGATAATTGGGATCCCCATGCAAGAATGGGTTCCATTTGGTTAGTAACAGTGATTGGAACACCCACATCGGAAGTAGAAACAATCGAATCATCAGGAATAGATGCAGTGCTAGTGTCCGTATTTGACCTATTCAAAGTATGTTCACTTCTTAAAGGAATAGTTCTACCAATAGGCATCCATTTTCTAATGGGCATTGACTTAGCAAATTTAAGGCAAAACTCATTAAGATTAAACTTACGGCTAGTAGGTATCCATTGATAACCAGTATTACTAAGTTTTCTTCCTGTGGGTTTCCAATGTTTTCTAACTTTCTTTCGCCTTTGCCTTTTAGCCTTCTTAGCTTGATTTTTTACTTTAACAATTTTAACTGGGCATTTAACAGCATTAATCAAATCATTTACACCACATTCATGATTAGTAATAGAAATCAAGCAGTCGTCATTACATGGTTTGCAGATAGTAGCAGAATTCGAATTAATTACAGTACGCTTATAGGTAATACTAGAATCAACACAATTCGTTTTATTCAACTCAAACTTAGAGTTCCTAGGTTGGTCTTCTACTCTCTTCTAATTCACATTCTTAGCTTGCGAGGTCCTATCTTGCTTTGTATTGCCTGGTGGCTTTGACCCGCTTGCTTTTATGTCACTGATTACTCCTGTAGTGGGAATTACGGGAACATTAGTTGGTTGGGCTACTTTTTGCATTCCTGAACTAGACGCGCATGGATCAGAACTACTTGAAGGCACTTTAGAGTTCACTTTCTTATTACTGGGCATAGAATGGGTTGCATACTTGGAACTAGGCATAGAACAAGGCATCACATCTTTATCTTTCGCACCTAAGGATTTAGGACATGTTGCTCTTAAACATTCTAACAGCTCCTGAGACCGTTTGGCCTGAATGCAAGAAAACCTAATTTCTCTATCAAGTGGCTTATTTATGAAATCCTCTTCTACAATCTCACGGAGACATTCTAGATTATCCTTAAGGTGAGCGAAATAGTTATGAAACACAAGTTCGTTATTTCTAAGATGAGGAGGAATGTATTTAACAGTCACAGTATATTTGCAGTCTGCAGATGACTTTGATGCAACATTCTCATTAAAGACAAGTGGCATTTTCCCTTTTTCCAGACTCTTCAGATTCTCAATTTCCTTTTGTAAAGACGTTATTTTTTCGTTGTTCTTGTCACGAGTGACTTTTATTGAATCATATAACTCTTTAAAGTGTCGTTTAACTTTTTCATTTTGTTCTAGAAAACTCTCATTTTCCTTTTGTAAAGCATTAACCAAGTTTTGAAGATGAAAAGTTTGAGAACACTGAGAATCTAAAGGAGGAGGCATTTGGGAGCCAGTCATGTTGTTCTTTTCACCCTTTAATTGTGAAATTTGGGCTTTCAACTTTCTGATCGTGTTACAATGAGCTTGAATCTGTTCGTCACGTTTGTTTATTTCAAAAAGTGCATCAAACTCTGGAACATTTGAGGATGTCTTGGTGTTTGAGATTTTGACATTTTCCTTGAGATGTTGATATTTTAGTTGCAAATCAAAATGTTCAACTTCTAGCTTAGAAAGATGTTTTACCAAATTATCGTGATCATCCTGATCAATTTTCTCATTTAGTTCTGAGTTTTTGTTTTCAAGCTCAATGACACGATCATGGGATACTTTCAAAGCAACAGTTAATTCATGAAATTTAGAAGCAGTAATAGAATGCTTAGTAACAGTATAAAACACATCCTGAGCCACACAACTTAATACTAAGTTCTCATTTAAGATATGCAAGTTCTTCCTTTTAATTTCATTATATTTGAGTTCCCGTTCATAATCATTGACTTCAACAATCATTGCATCAAATTCCTTTTCCATTTCTTTAATATCCGAGTTTATCCCCTTTTGAAGACTTTCAAATTGACCTTTTAATTGTTTAAAGAAAGGCATGACCTCAGTTAAATAGCATTCTTTAGTTTGCTCAAAACCCCTTTCCCCTTCAGTTATCCCTGTAGGTGTGATTCTCTTTTTACATGTCTTCTCAAAATCAACGAATAGTTGATAAACAACATATAGGCTGATTAAGGTCTTGCTATTAGTGGCAATAGTTCTAGGGACTAAATACATTGGTGTATTCGGAGGATACACAATAGTTGCAGGTACTTTCCTAAGGGTAGTGTTTGTTTCAACAAGTACGTTTGCTTTTTGCTTATCCATGTCTTTCTTCCAAAAAATTTGTTCTGTGGTTAATTGAGTTTGAGGCTTAAACATGTTCAGGGAGATCCAATTTTCTTTTCAGTAATCATGGGGTTTGATCGTTATGTTACTCTTTTTACACTTAGGATCTTCTAGCTTCTTATCCATTTTCCCCCAAGAGGCATCTTCTAATTTTCTATCCTCTTCCGTGCTTCCAATACATGAAGGTGTTTGCCTAGGCTTGAGGATCTCATTACCATCATATACAATCTTATGGAAAGCTTTAGCTCTTTTACAATACTCAGGATTTGGTTCCTCTACTAGGGGAATACTATGCTTATCGCTTAATACTCTATGCTTAGTGATCATTTGAGCCATCTGAATGGTGTTCCCTTGTACGTACAACTTATTTTCAAGCTTGTTTTTCAAAGTTTTTAGATTAGAAAAATCATTCAAAAGTTTTGATTCCTTAGCATTGAATTCTTGTTTAAGCACTTTAACATTATCTTGAAGCTCTTGCCTTTGCTTAACAGTTTTAGAAAGCTTTTCTTGTAAGGAGTTTAACTCTTGTTTTAACACTTCTTCTCTAAAATTGCTTTTTCTAATAATTATACGCATTTGGTCATCCATTTCCTGCTCACGGGTAGTTAACTCAAACTTAGCACGTTGTTCATAAATAGCAACTTGTTCTTTATAAGCATTCAGTTCAGAGATAACAGAATCATCAGGGGCACATGCAGTGTATTCATAAAAAACATAGTCATTATTGACTGTAGAAGATACATCACTTGGTACAATCTCACTTTCACTTTGAGTCACATATTGATCATATGGGACAGTATAACTATTACCCTCATTATCAATATCTGATTCATAAGTTTCAAGAGATTGTACTTCGTCATGTATCTTTTGCTCATCCACCTCATCGTATAATTTTAATACCTCTGAGACGATTGATTCTTTGGATGATCCAGCTTGTTGTGGTGAAGAGACCTTCGGAGAGACCATAGGTGAGATGCTAGCCATGAAGATTGTCTGGGCAGTAGGTTCATCATCGACATCAGAATCAAATGCATCACAGTCTGCAACTTGAAAGGCATTTTGATGATTGTGACCTATTTCCTGAATTGGTTGCTCATCCACATCAGCATCATATGTCTTAGCATTCCCTTCTGCAAGAAACAACAACTCCTCTTCATCCAAAGCTGCTCCATTATCCTGAGCTTGCACAAGCAACTTCTTGTCTCTGAAGTATTCTGCATTCTGTGGACGTTTTAGAGATGTGCAGTTCCTCGCAATATGGCCCTCACCACCACAGTTGTAGCATTTGATTGGCTTTGCTTGCCCTTGATTGGCAGTTCTTCCACGATTCTGATTAGCCACATATCCTCCACCTACTCCAGTATTACCATAACCTGCTCCAATCATTCCTTGTTCATACCGTCGTCCTTGCACATTCTGCACCACTACCTTACCATCTCTGACAGTAGCTTGATTGTGTGGATTGGATGCTTTTCTGAGGTTATTGTTGGTGTGTGGAGTGGAATTCATATTTTGACTAACCATGAGAGACAGTTGATTGATGAAGTTTTCCATGAGTGTGTTTGAGTCTGGAGGCTTATATGCTGGATCTGGAATGAGTTTGTAATTACCATTACCCGTGGGTATGACTTGAGAAGCTTTGGTGGTAATTCCAACATTGTTGTAAAAGGCTGTTGAATCATTTGATGAACTTATTTCTCCCTGTTTAGTTTTGAACTGTTCAAGAATCCTTCATTCAAACATAGCATGTCTCTCATTCTGAAGAAGGAAGGCATACAGTTGCTCATAGTTGGTTTTCTTCAATCCTTTGGTTAGCTTCACAGAGGTGACAAATTTGTGCCATTCGGGATTCATGTTGTTCACAAACTTTGAGTTCAGCTAAATATTTGGCATGGTCATTTTGATGTTCCTCATGTCATTTACAAGCTTGTAGAATCTCACGTAATATTCATAGACACTTTCTTCTAGTTTCATCTTAAAATGCTCAAATTCATCATATAGTTGTGATTCTCTGTCTTCCTTGGTTAGTTTAGAACCCGAGAGAAGCATCTTGACATTGTCCCAAACTGCCTTAGCTTCAGTGTTGTGATTGATCAGCTTGTAAATGTCCTTAGGTAAACCCTGAAGTATGATGTTAGAAGCCCTAATGTCTGCATCGTATCTCTTCTTCTCCTTATCAGTCAGTTCATCATACATTTTAGGTCTGTCCAGTCCTAGTATCATCGTGCCATCAGCAGCAGTATCGAGTATGTCTCTGGTTGTCTCAACTTGATACGGTCCTTCATCAATTGACTTGTGAATGTTGACTCCATTTTCTTTTCCCAAACAGTACAACCTAATTCGTTGAGCCCATGAGTCATAGTCAGTTCTGTCAAGCATAGGTGGACGAGTGTCTGATCTAGCTGCTTGAATGCCCTCAGCAACAGAAGAGATGATTGTAGGTATGTTGGTAGACATGATTACAGATTTCACGGGATTTTAAAACTCTTGGATTAAACCGGGAAATAGATTCTTTCACAAGATTTTACTAAATCAAGAGAAAACCGTAGAATGTAATCAAGAAGAAAAGCACTAGGTCACAAGTGACAAATCGCTCAACAAGACAAATCGCACAGACCACAAATCGCTCAAAGGTGACAAGTCGCATAAACTGACAAATCGCTTCAACAATCAACTCGCTTCAATAAGCAAGTCGCATACTAATACAAATCGCTTAAACCAGGACAAGTCGCTTAACTAAGACAAATCGCTTAAACTTACAACTCGCTTCAATAAACAAGTCGCTGAAGAAATGACAAATCGCTTAAACAACACAAGTCACTTAAAGTGACAACTCGCTTAAATAAGCAAATCGCTGAAAAGTGACAAGTCGCTCCTCCAAATAAATCGCACAAGTACAACCACTACCCGGACAAATCGCTTAAATAAGTGATTTGAAACTGACACAAATCGATTCCAAAATAGGGACAAATCGCACGTTTGAATACTTAACCGAGACACAAGTCGCTAACTTTAAACACAACAAGACGCCTCTTTTAAATCCCTAAACAGTCCAACCACAATGATTCAAGCCTTCCAAATCAAAACCTAAACACTTATGATGATCCTAAACACAAAAGTACAATCAAAATCCAAACTTTAACACTAGAAATGATCCAAATGATGCAAATACCACTAAACTTTTTCAAACTCAAAAACCATATAAAACCACTAGAAATCCAAGGATATGTAAGAGAGATGATCAAACCATGGCTCTTGATACCATTTGTAACATATTGGATTTCACAAACACATCAAACCATGATCAATATGAGGCGTATAATATTAGGTTTTAGAGAGAGAAAGAGTTAGAGGTTTGGGAACTTAGTGAGAAAAAGTAAAAGTGTTATTATGAGCTCCAACCCTCTACCTTGGGAGGTAGAGGGTATTTATAGTCTTACATAAAACGCCACCTACAGGCTGTGGAACAGGCATACATTTGGTAAAGACCCGTCCGTCCTCCACGGTGTTACTTAACTAAATACTACTTAACATTAAATAACTACGACTACGAGCTTTCTAACGATTACATATACTTGAGGTGACCGACACTTTAATAACTGGATTTGCTAAATCCTAACAAATATTACTTTAACCCATGAGTCCCATGAGTCCCAAAACTCTATACAAATGATATGACTCGACTTAGCAACCATGCAAGTAACTAGATAATTAAACTAACGCTTTAGTAATGATAGCATTAATGCACTAAAGATGAGTGCATACAAGGTAGGCTAAGGCGATTTGGGTTTAACATTTAGGGGTGGATTGTAAACAATGTTCTTCATTAATATTCCGGAAAACCAAAATATCACGAGAACCGTGAAAAGGATAGGCTCTGAGGGGTTAAGTAGGGTATCGTGTACTAAAGATGAGTACATCACAAGGGTGTGGGGAAAGTTACTCAACCGATGTGGAAGAGGTAATTATATTATAGGTTTAAAAAAAGGTTTATCCTAATGCCTCTTATCATTTAGTTAATCCTAACTACACGAATGTAGTCTCACTAGCGATCTCGGAATGCATCACAAAACAAGTTCTAGAGTCTATTGTACTACCGGTACACTCACTAAGCATTAAAGATGAATGCTTTTATTCCTAAAGATCTAGGGGCGAACCTCACATTTTTGGGATGGAATTTGAGTGGTATAGGGTTTTTGTGCTAGTCATATAATGTCTATCCATGAGACGCTTTGTTAAGAATAAAGTTTAGCTCGTAAATGTCATAACAAAATTTCAAATTTGGTACTAAAATTGCCCTAACAAATATTTCTCACAGTTTATGACACAGTTTACCAAGGACAAGACAAATAATCAAGTGAGTGAATAGTTTCTAACCATTTTATTCTCCCTCCCTACACTTAAACTGATCATGTCCCCAATGTTCCCTGAAAGTATCAAAGTTATGATAAAAGAAGGTAAGTTAAAAGAGAAAGAAACTAGTAATCCTTTGATTAGCTCGGTAGGATATGTATGAAGTTGTGGTTAAATCCTCCTCCAAGAAGAATGAATAAGTACTAAGTGCTTCTTCCATCATGTGTTTCTTATTATTGTCTGATGAGTGTGTAAATACTCATCATTTTTGAGTCAATCTGAACTGCAAAACGTCTAAAAATGCTCAGAAATGCATCAAAATACTGAAAATATTCCAAAATTGCATTTTATATGTTTCAGATGCAAAATGTTTAAAATCAGATGAAAAATGAGCAAAATTTGCATAATTGGCAGTTTCAGTCCCCCAAGTTTCTAAAATTGTCAAAAATAGTCCCTGAGTCAAAATTTCAAAAGAAAAGTCATCAAAGGTCCTTTTTAAATCATAAGTTATCAAATTTAGTCCTTTGGTGAAAAATGTCAAAAGTTTGAGAAAATTACAAAATTAGTCCTTCAAGTTTCAAAATTGGCAGAAATGGCCCCTGGAAAATTGCAAAATGGCAGATTTGGTCCCTGTACTTTTGAAGCTTGTCAGTATTAGTCCCTTGGAGCATCTTTGATGAGTTGGCAGCTATGGTCCTCCAATTTCCAGAAATTACACATTAGGTCCTTGGATATTAAACCTTTGCAAACCTTGGCCCCTTGTCACAAGTAATTTTGGACCCCCTACCTTACACCTTTGACCCTTGTCACTACCTATTTTGAACCTTTGGTCAAATACAGTCAAACAAACCAAAGCCCGCCCCCACCTTATCTCCTTCCTCCCCAACTTGTCTGCAACTCCACAGCCACCATCACCTCACCTTTCCACCTTATCCCTCCACCCCCATCATCACTCAACCCTCTACAATTAATGCCACCCCCCCCCCTAGCTAGATATCACAGCCTACAAGTCAAACCCACTGTTTCCCGCCAAAAGTATAAAAATGGCTAAAATGGTCAAAACTCTCCCATTGGCCACAAAAAGAGGTGGGATATTCTCATAAGGACACGTGGAGCTCATTTGGTGCTTAAAAGAGGAAGAAAGGAAAGAGATGAAGTAGTAGTTTTAGTTTTTAATTTTCTCTTATGTCGTTTTTACTATTTCTGTCTTAGTTTAATTTCAAAAGTTGTAATATTGGATTCCTAAGCACTAAATTCAAGTTATATTTTCAGTCTAATCCAGCTTTAGTCACTAATTCCAAGTTTCATTCAGTTTTACTTTTATATGCACACTGTTGCAAATTTAAGTTTACATCTCAATACTTCAAGCTTCATATAGCTTATTTACAAGTTTATTTAAGCTTATATGAACTTTTTATAGCTTTTCATAAGCTTAAAGTCAAGTTTCAATTTACTTTGTATTCTGGTCAACAAAAGTCAACTGGTGGCTCTAATGATGCAGATTTGGTAAATGGGTGGTGCAGGCATGGAATTGGGTTGAATAGTAGCTAGTTGGATTGGATTATATAGGTTAGTGGTTCTTGGTTCACTGGTTTACAAGCTATAGCAGCTTTGGACATTTGTAAGTCAAGTTCAAGTTCTTATGCATAACCTGCACTTGTGGTTTTTATCTGTTAAATATTGTTCTATTAGATGTATTTAGGTCTGGTAAAGTAAGTTTGATCATAAAATATACTGGTACTGTGTTTAGATTTGTTTCAGTTTGCAAATCAGTGTTTTTAAGGAGTGTTTGGATTGACTGATCTATCTGTCTTAAAGTTACATTCAGTGGTTGATTTCTCTTGTTCCATGTTTGTTTAAGTCTAAGAATGTTCATTTGAGTCAAAGTTTGGTGCCTGTTAGTTCATAAGTCAAAATTGTCCTCAAATCCATCTCTACTGTCACTGTTGTAGTTTTAGGTTTAGCAAATCATTGCTTTGTGTTTAAAAGTGTTAAACATTGTTTGCATTACACTTGTTCCATCATTTAACATCATCATCAGTGATAAAATTGGATCCAAAGTTGGATAAAGTCAAAGTTCATCATTTCTTCAAAAGTCAAAAAAAAAATATTCAAAAACCTGTTTTTGAGCCAACTACAAGGATTTTTCTTGAATTCATCTTTGGGTCTTATCAAGTGGGATTTGGCATTTTAGAAACTTCACCTGGTCTGTTTACTTATTACCATTTTTGTAAAATTTTACAATTTTTATAAAGGCTTCAAAACAGCTCATCTTTCAGGCTCAAAATGCCCTGCTCCATGGGTCAGCTGATACTGAATTTTTCTCAGACTTTGTGCAAGGTGCACAGAGCTTATTAGAGCTTATCATAGTCTGCTTTTTGGTACACTTGGTCTCACCCAGGTCCTTTCCAAGTTCCAATTGGTAGTTTTCAGTTTGAGCTTATTCTTAAGCTTGTGCATGTGTTCAAAGTTGGTACCCAAATCTGTTTAGGTTTATAAAGCTCAAAACATCAAATCTGTTGAGCTTGTGATTCTGTTGGTTAGGCTTGTTTAAACTTGTTCCATTTTAGTTATCTTAGCTTATTATAGCTTGTGTATCAGTTTGGTAGCCTTTGGAGTGCATTTGCTTAATCAAGTGCTTATTTCAATAAGCATTTCCATAGCAGTTTCAAATTCATCCACATAAGCTCCTGTTTTTCTAATTTTCTTAGCTTCCTAATATTGTTTTAGAGTTTTCCTGAAATTTTCAGATTTTTCCAAGCTTGTTTGCTATTTTTCTTTATTTTATCTAGTTTTTAAGCATTTTTAATTAGCTTTAAATACAAAAAATTCAGAAAAGGTTTAAAAAAATAAGTTTTTATTTTTATTAGGTTTAGATAAATATAAAAAGTGAAAAAAGTAATTTTCCATATTTTTCATAGTTTATTTTGTAATTTTTAGTAATTTAATTAGTTTTTAATAGTTTAATATTCATAAAAAATCCAAAAATAATCAGAAAAATACAAAAATAGTTTTGAAAATTCTCTTTTGTTATTTTAGATTTTTCTAAGTCTTAATATTATTTTTCTAGGTTTATTTCCTATTTTCTTGTAATTTAGGTAATCATTTAATAGTTAAAAATAGTTTTTAATTAATAATAATTAGATAAATAGTTATAAAAATAATTTTCTTTTTCTTAAAATTTTCTTATATCATTAGGTTTGTAGAAATATCATTTTCATAATTTTAGGATTAATATTGTGTAAGTTTCACGTTTTTGTTTGTACGTCACGTAGTTTTTAATTAAGTTTTATTAAAACAAAAAAGAACAAAAAAACCATTTTAATAATAGTGATAGCATTTATTTAATAGATTTTATCTTTTTAATTTTCTTTAATTTGCATTTAAGCCGTTGTAATTTGTTGGCTATTTCTGTAGTTATAATCAATCAAATCTCTGTATCCATTCAAATCTTCTCGATCACTAAACGTCTGACTATTCTCGCACGGCTCGTTGGGACTTAACGACCTGGGGAAACATTATTCTCTCCTGGACTTCATTGCATTTGTGTCTGAACTGTTTTAAGTTTCTTACAGCTAGCCATTCACAAGTGGCTAGCTTGCGTGAGATAACTTGACGGTTTTGCGCGAATCATTGTCCAATATAACTTCACACTTATAAGAAAACAAACGAAACCTTCGCGTAAAATCGGCGGTAAAACTATATATGACACACAACTAAACTAGAAAGCAAGTAAGATATAATGCTTGTAGAATGGATGTTTGCAGTTTTTTTCCTGGAAAATTAACAATTGGGAATTTCAAAAAATTACAAGTTACACAGAAAACAAAACTGGCATTCTGTTTCCACATTGCCTGACGTCGTCAGGTGTTAACCCTGACGCCGTCAGCTTGTCCTGACAAAAAGTGGTCTGATACGTTTTTTTGGAAAAATTCTGGAAAAATTACCTCATTAAAACCTGGAAAAATTTCTGCAAAACATCCATTATGACTCGATACAAATATTTGACTCTCACAAACACATAAATATATACAATTTCAATTATTGTTAATCTCATGTTCATGTTCTTAAAAACATATGTGATCTTCCCTACACTTATCTTTTTGTAAAATACCTTTATATAGGTTAAAAACAAAATAAAGTATTTTCACAAAGTCTAACATGAGAATAAAAAATAATGAAAAAGATATATAAACACATAAACAAAATTTGAAAAACAAAACAAGCAAACAATTAAGCATGGGTTGCCTCCCACGAAGCACTTTTCTTTATTTATGAGTCTTGTAGCTAGACTCGAAGTTGTGCTCCTACGTGAATCCCTTAACATCATGTTCTTCACTTACTAGGTCACTATCATAGGGCCTTACATGTCATATGTTTACTCTGGACTCCTTTCCATTGCCATCGAGTAACACAATGGTCCCGTCTCTTTTTGCCCCTTTCACCGTATAAGGGCCGCACCATTTTTGCTTACCCTTTCCTTTGAGTGCTTTTAATCTTGAATTATATAAGAGCACATTTTCTCCTTCCCCAACTCTTTAGGGCTCTTAACTTCTTGGTCACGCCCTTTAGTATCACCTTTTTCATGACGATTTTAGCGAAATTTTTTCGTGGTGTAGTTATGCCCTATCATTTGTTTATGTCGTTTCCATTCTCCTAATTCAATATCCTTATCCTTGTACTCCCTAATCTTTTCTTCCCATTCAATGATTTTTCTCTTAACTGCGCTATCGGGAACTCGCGAATCATGATCATCTCTTTTCTTTTCCTTAAACTTCAAAGGACGTCTCGGAGCTATAGGTATCCTAACTTTGATTTTTCCGCTTTTAAGTACCATAACACCCTCATCGCATTTTATCGTTGCCTTGGCGATGGCTAAAAAAGGTGTTCCGTGAATAAGGGGCATGTGTTCATCTTCCTCAACATCTACAATTGCACAATCCACCGGATAGATGCTACTTGCAACCTCAATTAATACGTCCTCTGCTATTCCTAAGGGGTAAACATATGAATGATTTGCTAAGGAAATTCTAAGATTGGTCTTGGTTGGTTTCTCCTTAGTCAACTTATTGTAGATTGATAACGGCATTATGCTTACATCGGATCCTTGGTCAGCTAAGGCTTTTATATCTTCTAAGTCACCAATGCTACATGGTATTATGAAGTTCCCACAAATCTCCTGTTTCTTAGCTACTGGTTTCTTAAGAATTGCTTCGTACAAAGGCCCCATAGGCATAGTATCATACTCTTCCTCTTTTATTTCACTTAAAAAGGTCTTCCTAAGAGCATCATTATACTTAAAATTGTTTACTTGGTTAACAATGGTTTTCCTATTGATTTCATGCCTAAGGTAGTGCCCTACTGTCTTAGGTTTATCTAATTCCTTCGCCTTGCCTCCATCCTTACAATTTGAGTTATTCTCGTTAGTCCTAATATGTTTTTCCTCAACTACCCCATCCTTATCACGAACAATGGAAATGGCGTTAACGAACCTAGTGGGGGCAGCGCTGTCATCATTCCTTACTAACACCTTCTCGGGAACTTTCATCTTAGTGTACTCCTTCACCAAGTTCATCATCTCTGCCATTTTCGCATGCATTTCTTCCCTTTGTCTATAAACTTTTTCCTTAAATTTAGCTAATCTCTCCGAGTGAGCCGCCATATATTCTCTCATTTGTGTTTTGAAGCTCGGTGAGAGTGGTATTTGTGAGGTGGAACGAAAGCATCTTAGGGAACCGGGGTTTCTTTCGCGGCTAGGAGATTCAGAGAGGGGTGTTGGGCTATTGGCTGATTCAGCGAAATTAACCGTTGATCGATGGATTCGTCTAGGCACTTTCTTTTGCCTTTCAACTAGATAGTCGATCTTTTTTTCTAGAGCACAAAGTTGCTCTTAGGTGATGCTAGAAGACCTACAAGGTACTGATATGGCATTTATCATGATTTTAGTAGTTTCATGAGATTCACTCCAATTTTCATAGGTTTGACCAGCGAGCTCTTCAATGATATCCCATGATTCTTCCGCATTGAGATTGCTGAGCTTTCTGCCGACTGCTCGGTCAATGGATAGCTTTGTGAGGAAATTGACATGATCATTAAATATTTGGACTTGAAGCCAAAGATTAATGTCGTGATGAGGGACTTTATGGAATAAGTCCTTGAATCGAGTCCACGCATCGTAGAGAGTTTCGCCTTGACGTTGTTGGAACATCAAGATGTCATTCCTTAGCTTGATAGTTCTCCCCGATGGGAAACATTGGGCGAGGAAAGGAGTGGTGAAATCATCTTAACTTGAGATGGGATCCTGCGAGAAGTCGCTCAAGCCAATTACTAGCTTGGTCCCGTAGAGAGAATTGGAAGAGACGCAAGTGCGTGGTCTCCCGTGTGGTAGCATCAAGGTCGATGGAGTCAACGATTTTTAGGAAATCTTTGAGATGCTGATTAGGGTCTTCGGAACGAAATCCATGGAATGCACATTCGTTTTGTACCAATCGGATGGTGTCGGATCGTAGGGCTGTAGTTTGAGCTTGAAGTGGGAGCTCAATGGCGTTCCTGTAGCCTTGATGGCTCGGTCTAGAGTATTCACCAAGAGTATGGACTCTTGGCCGGTCGTGTGTGGTTGATAGAGTGGAAGTGGTTGATGTGGTGGTGGATCGTTGTTGGGTGGGTTATCACCTTCATGATGAAAAGTGATGAGATTACGAACAAAAACACAAAGAAGGGGGTAGACTAAAAGAAAGCTAATGAAAAAGAGAAAAAACCTCAGTTGATTGGAATCAAGCGAGTAGACCTAAACGAGATAGAAATCTAATTGGCTATTCTATTCCCCGGCAGCGGCGCCAAAAAATTGATAGCGTGGGTTCGGGGTCGAGAAGACTTCCTTTTCTATGAGCAAGTTTTTCAACCCTCTAGGCAGTGAACCTAATCGTTGTAGTATACTATGGGGTAAGTCCAGAGGATTGATTTCATTCTCTAGGGCAATAGGAATGCTAAAAAAAGATATATGACGAGAAGGTAGGGTTGAGGGAGATTCTTTTTAATCTTTTTGTGGTTTTTTTTAAAGCAAGGTAAATATCTCGGGGTATAGGAGTGGCGGTGGTACTTCTACCAATTTTAACTACTTTTATAACTACTTATCTAATTAACTAATTAACTATTGATAGATTATGCTTAATTATAGATGTGCTCGTATGATGATTAAAGATGTGTTTACTTAGATGTTCTTACTCCCTACTTATCTCTTATTGCTTGGTTGAATTGTCACGTCCTCATCTTAATTGGTGCGTCGTATTCCTTTTGGTCATAGGGTGGTGCCTAATTCCCAAGTTCTATGAATTGCAACTCGCCTCTAGACTACCCGGGATCGGCGAGTACAATGGTATCTCCCTCAAATACTCTATTATCCTTAAGCTACAACTTGCACAATAAACACAACGAATGGCCTAAATGCACTCTTAAGCTTTTTTGCTATTTAGGACGTTCAAGCTCACTAAAATTAAATAAGAAGCCAGTTTTCCTTAATCTAGCGTCTACCAATTAAGACACGAGACAACCTAACAATAATTAACAATTAGGCTTCATATATCTAAGCAAACACAAGGATAATTTAGCTACTCATGTTAAACAAGCAAGCATACACACATACAATTGAACATGGGGTAGACAAAATGATAAAATGGATTAACAAAACTTATCTTATGATGTAAAATAGGGTATGGGACCCTAGAATACTGTCTAAGTTGGAGTACAACTAAATTAGGGTTTGCTCTCCAAAGTTCTACCTCCTTTAAAACAGAAAAATCGAATTCTATATATAGATTTACAAGTGCGATGGCATCACCTTTTGCTAGTGACGCCGTCAGGTCGCCGTCATTAGGGTTCCGTTTGGGACAAGTCATCGTTGGGACGACATCAGTTGAGAAGTGTGACACCGTTGGTCTTCATGAATGACATCGTCTGAGATTGGTTCTTGGGCGTCTGGTGTGGAATTTGTGAGTGACGGCTTCCAGACTTTAGGCGTGACACCGTCAGGTTGTAGAACCAAAATTTGTTCTAAGCCGTCACTTGTATTCTGATCAAAACTTCTATAGAGGGACGACGTCTCCCTTTGTTTGGGACACCGCAGGTGCTGCTGGAGTGCCTTTGATCTTGACTTTGCCATTTTCTTCATGTTTTCGCTCCTTTTTGTCCAAATATGCTTCATTCCAGCATTTTGCTTCCAAAAGACCTAAAATGTGAAAAGGAACGATTTTAAGTAGTAACGGATATAAAATGTGTTGATTTTGGGCTTAAATGACACCCTAAAAACGTATGTTTTAAATTCGTATCATGCTCAGTGAGTGTGATTTATCCATGTAGAACCTTTTCAAAACCTTTTCCGTGTATGCTTCTTGGTAGAATAAAATTCCATCATTGAGATGTTCAATTTGCAATCCAAGGCAAAACTTGGTTTTTCCGAGATCTTTCATGTCGAACTCTTTCTTTAAGAAGTCCATCGCCTTTGGAAGCTCCCCAGGAGTTCCAATTATATTTAAGTCATCAACATACACAACAATTATTACGTACTCCGATCCAGATTTCTTAGTAAAAATGCATAGGCAAATAGAATCATTTTTGTAGCCTTCTTTTAACAAATACTCAATAAGGCGATTGTACCACATGCAGCCAGATTGTTTTAATCAATACAAGGACTTATTTAGTTTTATTGCATAATGTTCCCAAAAACTTTTCTCACTTGATTCGGGTAACTTAAATCCTTCCGGAAGTTTCATGTAAATTTCAGTGTCAAGTGAACCATATAGATAAGTAGTTACAACATACATTAGACGCAAGTCAAGTCCTTCTTGTATCACCAGACTAATTAGATATCTAAAAGTAGTTGCATCCACCACAGGAGAGTATGTCTCCTCGTAATCAATTCCAGGTCTTTGAGAAAAATCTTGTGCCACCAATCTCGCTTTGTATCTCATAATTTCATTTTTCTCATTGCGCTTTCGCACGAAGAACCAATTATATCCTACATGTTTTACGCCTTTAGGTGTACGGACTACTTGTCCGAAAAATTCTCTTTTTGAGAGAGAATTCAATTTCGTGTCAATTACGTCTTTCCATTTAGCCAATCATTTCTATTTCTGCATTCTTGAACAGACTTTGGCTCTTGATCCTCATCATTTTTCATCACTTCTAATGCTACATTATATGCAAATATCTCATCGACTTCGATTTCATTTCGGTTCCACACTTTTCTAGACATGCTATAATTTATTGAGATCTCATCATTTTCAGGTACCTGCGGTTCTTTTGAGAATCGTCATGTCTAGTGTCTCTTTTGAAGACCCTTCTGGCGTTTCTTTTACCTCCAGTTTGCCATCTTGATTATTTGCTCTTTTTTTCTTGCGAGGATTTTTATCTTTGGATACAACTGGTCTACCACGCTTCAAATGTGCTTTCGAATCACTACCAATTGTTGGTGGTCCTTCATGGACACATATTTTAACAGGAGAATTAACAGCTGGTATATGTGACATAGTCACTCTCTTTGGGTCAGTAAATGCGTCTGGTAATTTATTTGCTAATTCTTGTAAATAAATTATCTTTCTAACTTCAAGTCACATTCATTAGTTCGAGGATCAAGATGGAGACAATGATAATTCATTCCAGCTTATTTCACTTTCCAGCTGTTTTTTCTCTCCCCCCAATGCTGGGAATACTTACTTGTCAAAATGACAGTCAGCAAATCGAGCCATAAATACGTCCCCCGTTGACGGTTCTAAATACCTAATTATAGACGGCGAATCATACCCAACATATATTCCCAACCTCCTTTGAGTTCCCATCTTTGTGTGTTGTGGTGGAGCAATTGGAACATATACTGCACAACCATAAATCCTTAAATGGGATACATTTAGTTCCTGACTAAAAACCAATTGTAATGGGGAGGAAGTATGATAACTTTTTGTCGTGATGCGAATTAGTGTTGTTGCATGTAAAATTGCATGGCCCCAGGCAGAAACTGGTAGTTTTGCTTTCATTATCATTGGCCTTGCAATCATCTAAATTCGTTTGATAAACGATTCAGCAAGCCCATTTTGTGTATGCACATGAGCTACTAGATGTTCAACAATTATACCAATCAACATACAAAAGTCGTTGAATGCTTGAGACGTAAATTCACAAGCATTGTCCAAACATATTTTCTTTATTGGATAATCTGGAAAATATGTTGTAAGTCTTATTAATTGGGCAAGTAGTCATGCAAACGCTAGATTGCGACTTGATAGTAAGCACACATGTGACCATCTAGTTGATGCATCAATCAAAACCATAAAATACTAAATGGTTCACAAGGCGGATGTAAGGGCCCACATATATCCCCTTGTATCCTTTCCATAAAATTAAGGGACTCATTCCTATCTTTAGCCGGTGATGGACGTGTAATCAACTTTCCTTGTGAGAATGCAACACATGTAATATCCATAGTTTGAAAAATCTTATTGTTCCTTAAAGGATGACCACATGACTTTTCTATAATTTTTCGCATCATTGTTGACCCAGGATGGCCTAACCGGTCATGCCAAACAATAAAATTCTCTCAGTCTATAAATTTCTCATTTATGATTGCATTTGATTCAATTACATTAATCTTAGTGTAGTACAAACCGTAAAAAAAATGCAGGCAATTTCTCTAAGACATGCTTTTTACCCATAATCATATATGTAACGTGAAGGTACTCTATTTGTCCTTCACTTGTTGTCTCAATATGGTATCCGTTTCTACGGATATCTTTAAAACACAACAAGTTCCTTTGAGACATGGGGGAAAATAATGCATTATCAATTTTGAACCGTGTTCCTCCCGGTAATAATATATTTGCTTTTCCTGGTCCTTCGATCAGTTTTGCACTACCAGATATAGTGTTCACATTCGATTTTTGTATATTTATTTGAGAGAAATATTTTCTATTCTTAAGAATTTTGAGTGTGGTTGCTGTTAGGATTTGGAAAATCCAGTAGTTAAAGTGTCGGTCACCTCAAGTATATGTAATCGTTAGAAAGCTCGTAGTCGTAGTTATTTAATGTTAAGTAGTATTTAGTTTAGTAACACCGTGGAGGACGGACGGGTCTTTACCCACTGTATGCCTGATCCACAGCCCGGTAGGTGGCGTTTTATGTAAGTACTATAAATACTCTCTACCTCCCAAGGTAGAGAGTTGGAGCTTATAATAAGATTTTTCTTTCTCTCACTAAAGTTCCCAAACCTCTAACTTTCTCTCTCTAAAACCTCTTATACGCCTATTTGATCTTGTGGTTTAGTGTGTTTATGAAATCTAATATGTTACAAATGGTATCAAGAGCCATGGTTTGATCATCTCTCTTACATATCCTTGGATTTCTAGTGGTTTTAGATGGTTTTTGAATGTGAAAAAGTTTAGTGGTTTTTGCATCATTTGGATCATCTCTAGTGTTTAAGTTTGAATTTTGGATGTACTTTTGTGTTTAGAATCATTGTAAGTGCTTGGGTGTTGATTGGTAAGCTTGAATCACTGTGGTGGAGCTTGTTTTGGATTGAAAAGTATGTTTTTGAAGTTTTTCTTGCTAGCGACTTGGTTCTCGTAGTGTTTTTCATCATAGCGACTTGCTTCAGAAAAAGGTAGCGAGTTGTAGTGCTTTTTGGTAGCGACTTGGTCCTAGCGACTTGTCTATTGAGACAAGCCGACAAATAGTACAAGTTAGTGGATTCTCCACTACGGCTAGCGACTTGGTGAGGTTAGCGACTTGCTTCAGAAATTGTTAGCGAGTTGTAGTGTAAATTGTTAGTGACTTGATACTAGCGACTTGGATCTTAGCGAGTTGTTCTTTAGCAACTTGACTGTGTCTAGCGACTTGGTGCTTAGCGACTTGATTCACAACAACTTGAGGTTTAGCGAGTTGCTACTTAGCGACTTGGTTCAAGGGTTATAGCGACTTGGTTGACTTTTACGAAGAACAGGTTTGACCAAAGTTGACTTTTTACGTCAAAACTTCAAACGGCCATAACGTTTGATCTGTAACTCCGTTTTCAGCGAAATACCTGTCAAAACGACCGGAACAGGCTGAATATTGTGAGGTTTCACTACAAAGTTGTGAAACGAATTTTTCGAGGCCCAAATCCCCTCCGAAAGGAAGTTATTGAGGTTTTAAGTTTTTAGACCTAAAAATTCTCCGTAAAAACGTGCATCAACCCATCCAAATCTCAACCAAACAACATTTCAGCTTTTCCTACGAACAATCTAAAGTCCTATCACACAATCGTCTTTCATTGTATCGATCCATCAGTCATCTTAACACACTCTACTGGTCATTGCTTAACGGTTTCTTCTTGATTTTGTAAAATCCCGCGAAAGATTCTATTTCTCGGTTTAAATCATAGATTTGTAAAATCCCGTGCACGTCAACAACATTCCTAACGTTTCGGATTCAGTTGTATCTAAGATACTCAGTTTATACGACGTGACCAATGAACAGAAGATACCCAACAATGCACTACAGACTATCGTGTTTGAGTCAGATAATGCTACAATGAAATCTTCGTGCTCAAATTCACAAGAGAGAGAGGTGCACCAGCCACAATCTATGCAAGTTAATGTAAAGGAACGCTCCATGGAAGCTTCGGATGTACCCAAGATAGAGATGCACCAGTCACAATGTGTGCATGTCAATGCAGAGGTAAGTTGCATGGATGTTTCTATTGTACCTAGCTGTGCATCTTCTACTCTCAATGATGACTATGCTTTTGATGAATACACTGCATGTGCCCCTAATGATTCTGTTATCTCTGAACTAAATGCCTATAAAGAACGTGTGGCCATTTATGAACAACGTGCTAAGTTTGAGTTAACTACCCGTGAGCAGGAAATGGATGACCAAATGCGTACAATTATTAGAAAAAGTAATTTTAGAGAAGAAGTATTAAAACAAGAGTTAAACTCCTTACAAGAAAAGCTTTCTAAAACTGCTAAGCAAAAACAAGAACTTCAAGAAAATGTGAAAATGCTTAAGCAATGTTAAGGAATCAAAACTTTTGAATGATTTTTCCAATCTAAAAACTTTGAAAAACAAGCTTGAAAATAAGTTGTACGTACAAGGGAATACCATTCAGACTGCTCACTTGATCACCAAACACAGAGTTTTAAGCGATAAGCATAGTATTCCCATTATTAAGGAACCCAACCCTGAGTATGGTAAGAGAGCAAGAGAAGCTCAGAAAGTAATTTATGATGGTAATGAAATCCTTAAGCCTAGACAGAAACCTAGTTGCGCTGAGTGCACTGAGGAAGATAAGAAATCAGATGAAGTTACTAGGGAGAAAATGGATAAGAAACTTAACAATCCTGCATGTAAAGAAAAAAACATAACGATCAAACCTCATGATTACAATAAGGAAAATTGGATTTCCCTTAACATGTTTAAGTCTCAAACTCAATTAACCCCAGAACAGATTTTTTGGAAGAAAGATATGGATATGCTAAAAGCTGAAAATCTTGTTGAAAAGAATCCCCCTTGTAGGAAATTGACTCGAGCAACTGTGTATCCTCCTAATACACCAATGCATCTAGTTCCTAGATCTATTGCCACTAATAGCAAGACCTTAATCAGCCTATATGTTGTTTATCAGATGTTTGTTGATTTTGAGAAAACGTGTAAGAAGAGAATCACACCTACAGGGATAACTAAGGAGGAAAGGGGTTTTGAGAAAACTAAAGAATGTTATTTAACTGAGGTCATGCCTTTCTTTAAACAATTAAAAGGTCAATTTGAAAGTCTTAAAAAGGGGATAAATTCTGATATTAAAGAAATGGAAAAGGAATTTGATGCAATGATTGTTGAGGTCAATGATTATGAACGGGAACTCAAATATAATGAAGTTGAAAGGAAGAACTTGCATATATTAAATGAGAATTTGATTTCGAGTTGTGTTGCTCAAGATGTGTTTTATACTGTTACTAAGCACTCTATTACTGCTTCTCGATTTCATGAATTATCCATTGCATTGAAAGTTTCCCATGATCGTGTCATTGAGCTTGAAAACAAAAACTCAGAACCAAATGAGAAAATTGATCAGGATGATCACGATAATTTGGTAAAACATCTTTCTAAACTAGAAGTTGAACATTTTAATTTGCAACTAAAATATCAACATCTTAAAGAAAATGTCAAAACCTCAAATATCAAGACATCCTCTGATGCTCCTGAGTTTGATGCAGTTTTTGAAATTAGCAAACGTGATGAACAAATTCGAGCTCATTATAACACGATCAAAAGATTGAAAGCCCAAATTTCACAACTGAAAGGTGAAAAGAAGGATGTGACAGGTTCCCATATGCTTCCACCTTTAGATTCTCAAATTTTCCAACTTCAAAACATTATTAATAACTTACAAAAGGAAAATGATTGTTTTAAAGCTGAAATTTCAAAGGTTAATGATCAACACAAAGAGTTATGTGATTCATTTAAAGTTAATCATGATAAACAAATTGAAAAGATAACTTCTTTACTTAACGAGATTGAGAATCTGAAGGGTGAGGTGAAAGGAAAGTTGCCAATCCCCAATTGCAAATATTCTGTTCCTAAGGTTTCTGCTTGTGACAAGTATGCTATCGATATGTTATATATTCCCCCGCCCATTAGGAATAATGAACTTGCACATAAAGCATATCTCTCATACCTTAAGGAAAGTTTGAAGGGTCTCCGTGAGATTGTTGAAGATGAAAGATTAGAAAAACCTTTTGATAGTACTATAGCCTATGCCTGCATGGATGCCAAATGATCTCTTAGAGTATGTAATTGTCACAAGTCCGAAATCTAGCAATAGGCGAGATAGAATAGTTGTGCCTTGTTCTATGCCTAAAGCCAAGCATGTGACCCTTGATATGCCTTGTTCCATGTCGAAATTCAAGCAAGCAACCTTTGATGTGCCTCCTAGAATTTCAGATCCCAGCACTTCTAGACCAGGAATGCAGAAAGTAGTGAAGCCATGTAATGTTCCCATCGTTACTTCTACAGATGTTAAGATTGACACTAAAGTTAGCGGGTCAAAACCTAGAAGCAATGCAAAGAAGGATAGGATTACGCTAACTAAAAGTGTTCATGATAAGGAAGTGAAAGAACACCATAGGGACAAGAAGTTTGATTTGAACAAAAAGAATCGTGTTAGTTCTAGTATTAGCTCTAAGCTTACTGAAATTAATTCGAGGCCTCATGATGTCTACAAAACATGTAAAAAATGTCTATTTTCTGGTAATCATGATAAATGTGATGTGTTATTTCTGAGGTCTAAGACTCATAACCCAGTTAAGAAAGTTTGGAGAGAAAAACAGATTAAGCAATCCTGGAAACCTACAGGGAATGTGTTTACAAATGTAGGATTTCAGTGGAAGCCCACAGGTCGAATATTAACGAATGGCAAACCTTACCCCTTAGCTAGATCCACTATGCCTAGAATAGTGCCTGTTAAGGTTTGGAAGCCAACTGGTAGAATAATCCCATTAAGCACAAAATGTCATTTGACTAAGTCTGATGCTTCTACTAGTTCAGCTCCTAGGGATAATGCCATTGCATCTAGGGTTTCTGCTGATTCAAAGATTATTTGTGCTAACCAAAAGGAACCCATCAGCACGTGGGGATCCAATGTTTCCAATTCTCTGTCTTTGTCTGTTGTCCAAAGCAGGTAGTACAAGTCGTCCCTTGGTATTTGGATTCGGGCGGCTCTAAACATATTACTGGGCTCTTAACAATGACTTCTGTTCACATCAGTTCAGGCCTCGTACTTCATCATTATGGTGTCTGCAGATAACACTTCAGGACCCGTTCCTCAAAGAAAAGAAAGGTGTACGCTTCAGTGCGCTTTATCTTCAAAAGAAGAGAAATCTTCATGTGTATGACCATTCTCATCAACAAGCTTCATATTTTTCCACGCTCTTTCCACTCTCAAGTGGATCTACGCTCATTGGTGTATATTCTTATTCACTTGGTTAAATAAAAAATGGCAACTTTGGATGCAATTTTTAAGGGGGAGAAGAGTGAATTTACTACATGTTGATGGATGTTGATGGCAACTTCATGTTTCTCTCCTCCAACGCCTAATGTTTCACTTACTAAGGATAAATGGGATTTATTGTTTGGGATTCATTATTTCAAGATATGTTTGATGAGTATTTCCAACCGCTAACGAATGTTGATCATCTAAGAAGTACAACTCAGACTATTCAAGAAGCCTAATCTCCATTTATTCCTCAAGGCGTTGTTAATGACTATCATTGTTGTTGCACTCATGAATAATGATCCGCTCTTTGGTACTTCTTTGCCAAATCTTCACAAATTACTGTTCATGAATAATGATCCGCTCTTTGGTATCCCTTTGCCAAATCTTCACGGATTATTGTGCACTCTGTAAATCAACCACATGAACATTAAGGAAAATGACTACCTCATCCGCTTGAAGACATTATTGGTAAATCTTCCAGATCAGACTCTATATGTATATCTTTAGGAAGAAGGCATTGATGTTGAGGAATCATTCGTTCTGGTTCATTCAGTGGATCAATATACATCCGATTGTATGTTTATTCACGTGTTGGACATTTGACATAAGTTGATTACTTCAGAGTTAATCATTTATCACCTATTTGAGATTGAAGTTGACTTTCACTAAGGCGTGTTCTTATTTGATAAACTTGCTCGGGCTTAAGAATTTGAGTTGAAGACTTGGTTTATCTAGTTACCAGCAGTCATGATGTATTGAAGACCTGGTTGACTATCACTTTAAGGAGTTACGGTGTTTTACTCAGTGTCACACGCAGATGTCGTTGTGGATAATCGCAAGAGGTGTTAATGTCTCATACTTTGGTTGAGTATCGAGCACTTAGAGATTTGCTAGGTGCATAAATTCTCAACACCGTTCTTCCATCATTAAGTGCAAGCTTAAGATACAAATGCGGGGAATTCGACTTCAGTTTCAAGTTTGGTATATCGGGTTTTCTTCAACAGTGGTCACTTCAAATTGTCTACATATGGGTTGATAAAGATAGTCAGAGAGAGTTTCTGTAGCAGTTGATTCTCACAGGATTCATTTGGGCTATTTGAGTTCTTCTCACAAGGTTTCAAGTTTATGGGTATATTATGTTTTGCTGATTCTGAGGTATCAAAACCAGCAAGGGGGAAGGAGACATATATCTAAAAGCTCAACGAGTACACATGATGAACTTAACACTTCTACCTGATTGAAGTTATCCCGAAAAGACAATGGTCATAACCGTAGAGAAACTCAGTGTTTAACTCGTAGCCTTTGGTGTATTATTCCAACTATTTGGGGGAAGTGGTCTCTGGAGACTTTTGGTATGTGTTACTTCAGTGTTCAGTTGGAAGAAATATGAGAAGAATATTTGGAGCGTGAGATGATATTGCTTATCGACATCTTCGATATGGTTATGATAAAGTGCTTCTAGTTATTGCTTCATGTACACTATGTAATGATGATTTCGATGAGATCGCAACCATCAGGGGAGAGATTTGTGTACATCAGGGACTCACAACATGATCACTTGATCGAGCTTATTCAGTTATTCCGGAGTTGATATCCGTAGAGATAATTAGTGATTCAACATGTTACTTGGATGTCATAATCTCCACTCTGGTTGGGTACATGTGTACATTATGGGCTGATTGGTTATATGTAAGATAACTAGAATGCATTTGGTGAATTGAAGATGTTGATATATTGTTCTCCCGTACAGACGACTGCACAAATCCGCAGAATGATGTTTACATCGGAGATGCACAACAGGTTCATGTGATCGGGCTTAATCATGTATCCCGAGTTTGATAACCGCAGAAAGGATCACTGGTTCAACTTGTTACTTCGGTGTTTTCATGTTTCTTTGGGTTGTTGAGCTTCATTCAATGAGACTGTTTGCTTCACTTCTATTACTTGGGGAAAGTGGTCTCACTTCGAAGATTGTCGTTTTGGGGGGAAGCTACCAAAGATTCACATCTAGAAGGCTCATATTCAGACGATTTTCTTAAAAAGCCTCGAATGCTTTGGTGGTGAAAGTTTAGGAGATGTTGATTACTTTCTTCTACAACATGCTGAACGACATCCGTATCTCGATACTCAATCATCATCCTCTTAAGCTAAATTATCTTCTTTGTACATATCTTTTTGAAAAACAAAATATAAAATTATAAAACCTACAAAAAGCAAATATAAAAAAATATAAAACTTTCAAAAATCCATAAATAAAAATAATAAAAAAAATAATAAAAAAAAATATCTTGAAAAATTTCAAAAAACATTGTCATCTTGTCATGCTTTTCTCGATTCGATAATATCTACGGTCTTTGTGATGTCATTCAAAGAATGACACGGGACTTGAGATATTGTTCGAATGTTCATAAAAAAAATAAAAAAAAAATAAAAATTTGGGAGAACAATTTGGTTTATTGTCATTTCAGGCAGTAACCCGCTTTTCAACGAAAGAACAGAGCCATACTTTATCTTGCTTTTTCAAATCTCATGCTCTGATTCTATAAACAATCGCTTTCAATCTAATGAAAACTAATTGTTTTGAAAAATAACTCGTACTTTATTTTTGTAAATCATCTGAACTTAACTTTTGTTAAAATATCTATCTCTCAATCAACAACTTTTGTCATTGATTGAGGGGGAAAATGATTTCAATTAAATCAAAAGGTTATTTGTCATACAATTGTTTTCAAAAGATAATCATGCATGTTTAATCTATGGAGTTTAAATTCTCAAAATCCGATCCTTATCAGTTAAAACTTTTTTCTTAATCAGGTCACAATTCTCCTTAAAAGCCTTCAAAAGCAATTTAAATCTACAGAGATCACAAATTTCAAATGATTTGATAATAGTGATCGGGGGAGAATTTGTGATTTAAATTGGATTTAAACTGATAATTCGATAAATGGGTTCATAAGTGTTTAGCAAGTTTTCCTCCCCGCATGTGACAAACGATTTCAAATTTTCCATGCACATGTTGAGGGTGAGCATCCATCTTAAACCACAAAGAGTTGAAACGTTTCCCTCTTGTATGTGCAAAACTCTTTCAAACCTCTAGGCACATATTGAGGGGGAGCAAGCTTATGAAAACCTCATCCTTCCCTTATATGCTTTATCTACTTGATTTGATCAGGGAAGTGATGTTGATATCTTTTAGAAAATGGTAATCAAAGAAGTTAATTCTTTCTCTTGCCTCCGTGTGCAAAACGATTTCATACACCTAATGCACATGTTGAGGGGGAGCTCTTGTTCTAAAAATATCAAAAACCATTCAGGTACAAAATGCTTTGATAATATATCATAAGTATCTGGATTGATTTTCAAATGGTTTTCAATTGGTTCCAATGGCAGATGAACAATACCAAATAGACCGACCAACTTTGCTTTATGTATGGTGATATAAGGATGATAAGGTTAGGTATTTGTTCCCATGATCCGCCAGAACTGGAGGGGTCTACCCAGGGACAATCCACTAGATAGTGTAGAAGTCCTTAGGTATATTAAAAAAAAGGAGAAAAATGAGATATGGGAAGAGTGCGGACTAAGACTGAGCTAGTACTGGAATAAACCCAACAAGGTTCTAGTAATGAAGTCTTGGTAAGCACTGAAGGGGTTGAAGAATGAAAAAGAAATGAATATGAAAAAGGGTGAAAAGAAACAGCCCTCCATCAATTCAACCTTAGGGCAGAAACCGGGTTCAATACATATGCTACTGGTGGTTACTAAGGTAACGCCGATATTGAAGACAATACGTCATGGACCTAGTGATGCACTGCACTAACTTCCCAAACCACTCAAGTTCCTCTTAAAAGGACTTGTTTCATTCTCACGGGGAACCAACATTATCTATCGACTTTCTCTTAGAGATTGTTGATATTGAAGAAGGAGACCCTCTCCCTAGTCTCCGAAATAGGATCAAAATATGCACAAATTGAGTCTAGAGCCACGAGATCATCAATAAATCTCATTAGGACACTTTCAATGAAGACTCTCTGTTTCACACAATGTGGAAAGAGAGATTATATCCTGAGTCCTACGCATTATCCTTGTGGTATTGCCAGAACATCCGAGTGATATGTAAACATATTCACAATGAAGATGGAAAGCCTTCTGGAGCCAACATCAAACAAGCTCCTGGTGGGTGGCATGTGAGATCTATTCTATAGATCGACCATGTGACAACTGAACAGAAACAATGGGGCGATTCAATCTTTTGAATCAATCCTGGTTCAGGATATGGATTGACGGATACCTTTGAAAAACCAATCGTTGTGCTTAAAAACTCCTTTCTCTAGCACATCGACTATGTACAAATATTTCAAATCAAAAGGTGTTTATGATTGATAATTGATTTTCATTAAAACCTTCGTTGTATTGCAAAAACAATTTCTATTGAGCAGCACACGATTGTTTTTCAAATCTCTTTTCATCAATCGGTGAATCTCAATTCGCTGATTCACTCACCCCGTGTTGTCCTCTTTGAGACGTTCCGGTTTGAGAACGGCTAGAACAGCTGCGAAACCCTTTCAAGAAAATTCTTCGGAATTATACCTAATCACAGGCAGTACTTGTACTGATCAACGGGGAACCGTGGGCCGTGTACCTCAATTCAACAAAAGTGACCAAAGACACTCTTGTGTGCTTTATTGCTAACTATTTTATGCAGGAACACCCTACATTTGCAGCTGATCAGAATGGAGCGGTCAATCCATAGCCGCATGCTCACACAACACATTCATTTCCAAAGAAATCATGATTTGTGCATCAATGACTCTGATATTATCACTCCATGCTTCTGCTACGCTGCTGCCAATATCATGAATCTACGAAAGCTTCCGCTACTCTGATAAGAAGATATCATGATCCATAATGTGAGCATGTCGGTCCAAAAGTCACACCATCACATAATACCAACACCACAAAGGATAAGTCGGAGATTTAATGTTGCTGATGATCTCAAAGCTGGCTCAAAACTCTGTATCACGTGGATCAGTTATAGACCTCCACTCAGATTATCCAAAACATGCAATAATGAAGAATCAAAGACTACGAGCTACAAAACAAGAATTCAAGAACAATCTCAATGTAATATCTGTTTGTTCTCTATGTAATTTAATGTGTGTTTGAGGTGACCTCCCTTAGGGGGAGATTGTTAGGATTTGGAAAATCCAGTAGTTAAAGTGTCGGTCACCTCAAGTATATGTAATCGTTAGAAAGCTCGTAGTCGTAGTTATTTAATGTTAAGTAGTATTTAGTTTAGTAAAACCGTGGAGGACGGACGGGTCTTTACCCACTGTATGCCTGATCCACAGCCCGGTAGGTGGCGTTTTATGTAAGTACTATAAATACTCTCTACCTCCCAAGGTAGAGAGTTGGAGCTTATAATAAGATTTTTCTTTCTCTCACTAAAGTTCTCAAACCTCTAACTTTCTCTCTCTAAAACCTCTTATACGCCTATTTGATCTTGTGGTTTAGTGTGTTTATGAAATCCAATATGTTACAGTTGCACTATCCATTAGACACACATCTCCATCATCAGTAGTCAAAGTAGCTAGTTGATCCATGTTCTTCAAAAAAAATACAAATTTATTATAGGAAAATAAATCGGGTATATTAAAACAGTGAAGCACTAAAAAAAACTTTTCACTAAAACAAACATTTCATTGATAATCAAAGAAGGGAAACAAACATCCAAAGGAATTAAGAAACAAACTTAAAACGAAGGCTATTATTCTTGGCACGAAATTAAACACAAGGCATTCTTAATGTAAAGCTAGAAAACATAAAACAAATAGACTTTTGGATTTGGTTGCTCAATCATTCGTTGGTAAGAAAGTCAAAATATAAATGGGTTGGATTAACTTGGTCTTCATGACCACTGGGGCTACCAACATTTTCATTATCATAGACTAAATTCACTGCCACCCCTTTCCCTTTATTCTTTTGAGACTGTTGATAAAGGTCCACTAGATGCTTGGCAGTACGACATGTACGTGCCTAATGGTTTACACCCCCACAACGATAATGTTATGGCCACTTGTGACCTTTTTCTGTTGTGACGCTTCTTGATTTTTAACCTTTTTCATTCACCTTTCCCTTGCCACTTGTTGTGGCCACTTGTGTTCTTAAATTGAACACTGCTATAATTTCTTCTACTAAAACCACGTCCACGACCACGATAGATCTAAATAATACCAAGTAGCAAATACATTAGATCAAGCGTACTATATATTTTTAACAACAATCGTATAACTTTAATTAAAAAAATAATTAAAAAGTTAAGATATTATATCAGACTAATTTTTTTTATATGATAAAACAAAACCCCTAGTGAGAATTTTTCATTTAAAAAAAATCAATTCATACCTTATTAAGTAATAATTTAATTATTTATTTTTTATTTTAAATTAAAATAGACTGAATATTTCCCGATTTAACCAAAAGTTACAAAAAATCGTTTATCAGATTAAATCTAAAGAGAGAGAAGAATATACACATGTACTTAATAGGTCATGTCTAAAAGTTTTGGACTAAAGGTAAAATTAACAAACCAATACGGCCTTCCACAATCTTCATTTGCCACGCATAGAAAAAAAAACAAAACAAAAGTTCTCTCATTCTCTCAAAACCCTAGAACCCCAAACCCATAAAATCCATAAAAGTTTGAAATTAATTGCTAACACTACAACATCGACCATGTTTTCTAACACTGCAACTGGATCGCTGTACTATGGATTCGTTTGAAATTAATTGCTGTCGGTGATTCTATTCAAGTCTCTTATATAATCCCCAAAAGTTTAAGGTAATCGCATTTTAATTTTTATATATTTTTGCTGATAAACCCTAGATTACAAGTTACGAAAATGTAAGCTGTTTGAACTTTGAATAGGTTCTCTTGATTAAACAGTTGGTAAAAGAAGGTTTTTAATTCGGTAGAAATACAATGTGTTATGAACAAGAGATCCTTAAGAGTAAGAACATGCATTCATGACTTTGGTTTTTAAGGCAAGTAATCTTTCTATTAATATAAAATTATTTTTTTCATGTGGTAAATTTGAAGTCTCTATATAACAAACTTGCAGTTAATGGCCCAGAGGAAGTGGCAGGCATAAAGCACAGATTTGGCTTGATGGACACGAACAAGCGAGGAAGATAAATATTGTTAAGTTGAAAGTTGGGTTGTAGAAACTTGGGCATCAAATCGCTGATGCAGATCTTCAAATACTTACTGAAGTCGTAAGTGTTTTAAGTCGACTTCTATAGTTGAATCTGAGTCTTTTTCCTAAAGTTTTCAAGTTGTCTTAGACCAATTGCATATACATTATGTCTTAGACCAATTGCATAGTATAAACCACTTTATTTAATAGCTTAGGGTCTCTTCCTTATCATGCTACGAGGATTAGTGGCCCTGTAGCAATTCGGGATGAAACAATAACTAAATCGATGGAAAAGTGACTCTGCTATGCCTGTGGATCCGATGTTGGACGGGTTAGGTACCGGTCTATCAGTTGGAGAATGACCTGTGTAGAATTTTTGGTCAAACGGGTCACTTTTTGGTTAAATTGTTTCAGTACGGAGTGTGTAGAATGAGCACTATCGGATTTCATGTTGTGCTTGGATTGAATGGTATTTGTGTCAATGATCGTAGTATGAGTTATTTTATATAGTTTTCCTTAACAGAGTAGTATGGCTGATTTTATGGGATGCTAATAATTTTTTCTTACTTATATATTCGTAAAAGCATTATATTAAACTGTTGGTGTTTAGGAAAATATTAATACCCAAGAATGGATGTGAGCAAAAAATTTAAGCACATTACAACTCTTTCGAGTAGCACATTTGTTGTTCCCTATTCACTATCGTTTAAAAACAATTAAGTACTTAAAACAATTTAACAGTGAACAATGACTGAAATTAAAGTAAGTAAAACACACAAAGTAATTTTCAACATCATATTCTTTATTAGAAATCAATCAAAAAGAATACGTTACCCAAGTACTTGCGGAACAGTACTTGGGATTGAAATGACAAAGTTTGGTGACTCCTCTCTAAGCTCAGGCTAAGTCTGAGCACAACTCTTAGAACCCACTGAGCTATCTCAGGGATAAAGCTATATTTGGAGGAGTGAAAAGATGGCTTGCGTGTGTGTGTTTTTTACAATTCACAAGCGTAATATTTTCACTCCATCTCTTATGTTATTTATACATGTATGATTTTTGACTCTTTCCTAAGTGACAAACTGACATCATACAGAAGACAAAATACTGATGTATTTTGTCTCTGTTTACAAAGACTATTCTAGGTAAGAGACAAGACTACTTTCCTAAGTTCAGTGATGACACTTAGCCTGATCTTTTTCCATTCAGGGAAAGTTGACTTTGGTTGATAAGGACTTTGTCTTATCTGATTCAAACTTATCCCGCCTTGTCCCGCTCATTCTTCAGTCTTTACATCCTTCAGTCTTCTACTTCAGTGTAAGAGTTGGAGAGGAGTCTTGGGGATTTAGTGAGTTATTGTCATAACTCACTGAATCCATCATCTTCTTCTTGACTCAGTCTTCACCCTTTAAGTTCCGCCTTACTGAGTGGAGAGACTTCTTCTTCGCCTCATACTGAGTATCCTGAAGATGACTCACTGAGAGACTATGCACTCAGTGACCTGTTAGTGTTTAACGGACTAAATACTTGGGCTATTTTCTATTCAAATCCTAGATTAAGGGGTTTGGGTATTTATTGAACCCAACAGTCTCCCCCTATTTGGATATACAAATAGCCTAAGTGTTTGATCAGTGTAAGTGAGCAAATGGCTTCTTCTTACACTGAATGTACTAATGAATACATTAAGGAACACTAAGTATTTTAACAAAACATGCATCTTTTATTGATCACATTACATGGTTCCTATTACTAGTACAAAAGATAAATCAAAATGATGTCAGTTGAGATGGATCCCCAGTGCTTCAAGCTTAGGTTTCTTTTTTAGGAGTGTTTCTTTGTCAGGGTGCTCTCTTATCTTGGCATTCAGGTCTTGGCAGAACCTGATGTTTGCTGGGGTTTGGATCTGAGAGGCCACTGGTATGTAGCTCAGCATTGCAGCCACACCAGCCTGATCAATATCACTCCATCTTTGAAATGCTGGGTTTCCATAGACATCAATGTGGAATAGCCCTCTTTCAGGCTTTTCTATCACTAGACAGTTCACGAACTTAACACCTTCTGGCAGTTCCCTGTTGCATTCAAGTCCAGGCACTTTTATCTCAGGCTGGAACTCAACCCTCTTTCTTTTACCCTGTGATGACTGTGGTTGAGATCCTTGTGGTGCAGTTAAGGCAGGCTGAATTCCCAGTTGTGCTGGTGTATCTCTCAGTCTTTCATACCTCTTACTGAGCATCTTCATCAGCTCCTTAACCACCGCATTTTGCTTCTTTTCTATTATTGGACCGAGTTCATCGAGTTCAGTAATCCCAAAGTCTGTGAATTTTAGGGGATCATGAACCTCGAAATGCCTTTTATCATCCTCCCTGTAGACGTTCATTGCCAGTGGTTTAGACCTGGGGATGATTTTGACATCAGTGATCTTCTCAGGCAGTCTTCTGCTTGTCATTGTCCAATTATAATGGCCAATTCTTGCTTTCCTGATGGCTGCAGTTCTTTTGTTCTTTTCTTCCAACTGCTTTTTCATTTCAGCCATTTTTGCTGCCTGAGCATCCTTGAACCTCTGTCCTGCCTGACCCTTTTCAAGCTTCTTTGGATCAATTCCCACATTCTCAGCTTCTTCGGCAATCACTTGAACCAGTGCTTCCTTACTCTTCTTATCATCCTCAGCTTGTTTCAATCTCCTTTCTTCTTTAGCAAGATATTTAGTTAGCTGTTGAGGTGTGAGAAGGTATTTAGTGTCACCAATTTTGTAGGGAATCTTCTCAGGCTCAGTAGTTGTCATTATACCTTTTCCTTTGTCCTGGCCTGAGGAAAATGAAGCAACCAAGGGTGGTGTTGTTATCATGATAGGTGCTGTGACTGTCAGTGTTGTTGTTGTTGTTGATGTTTGTGGTGGAAGTGATGAGATGGGTATTGCTGAGACTGGTTGTGATGATGATATTGGAGCTGCAGATACTGGTGGTGTTGGCTCCCCCTCAGTATGAAGAGGAGTTTCTTCAGCAGTATTCTCCCCCGCAACTGTTGCCGGAGCTTCAGTGAGGGCAAGAGTTGGTGTTGGTGCTGAGGGGGACTGAGCAGCTTGACCCTTGAAGGCCTGATAAATTTCAGTTATCATGGCCTTTATATCTGAAGTATCTGTTTGAATGTCAGTGACCTTAGCTTCCAAATTAGCCTGAGATACTTCCAAAGCAGTCATGCGCGGCCCAAGACTCCAGGCCAAGGAAGTAGATGCCTGAGCCAACGAAGTCATCTGAGAGTTCACAGAGCTCAATGTAGCTTGAAGAGATTGGACTGAAGAATGAAGATCCTGAACATTTGCTGATTTGAGCGTTTTGATCAGTTCAGTGAGGCTGGAGGATTGTTTCAAGTACGCCTCAGTAGCCTCCAGCACTTTAGAGTTGAGCGCTGGGTCTTCTTTGACAGATTCCCTGATTTCATCTACCTTTGTGCCAACACCCTGAAGGTGTCTGAAGAATTTAGCCAAATTTTCATCCAGTCTGTGAATGTTGTCATACATCAAGTCCCTGTACTCATGAACATTTTCATCAAAGGCTTGGACCTCAGCCTTCAGATCTACATAACTTGCACCAGCCTCAGTATGTTGTTCCCACAATGTTTCAGTGACCTCGGAGTATAATTTCCTTGAAGCTTTGGTGATCCACTGAACCAGCTGTCTTTCAGTTAGTGGAAGAACATTGTCAAACTACTTGAATTCATCAGAGCTGGATGAGGAGGCAGAAGCATTATCTTCAGGTTGAAATGGGGATTCAGTATGCTCCTTTGGATCAGGCTGAGGTTCTTGTTCAGATTGAACCTCAGCGTCCACTTCTTCCCCTGCTGATAAAATTTCATCATCAGTGTCAGCAAGCTCATCTTCAGAAAATAGTATCCCAGTAACATCAGCAATAGTCAACAAGGGGTTGGTGATGGGTTCCATATCAGCGGGTGGTATTAATCCCTCTGAGTCTTTGTCCCCCTTTGACCCCTCAGACACTGGTGGGAGTTTCCCAGTGCCTTCTCTGGAGTCAGGATTGGTTTTGGGTTCCATATCGGCGGGTTGTTCTTTTCCCTCCGAGTCTTTGTCCCCCTTAGACCCCTGAGACACTGATGGGTTTTTCCCAGTGCCTTTAGCAGAGTCGGTGACAGTGATATCCCTATCAGCGGGTTGTTTGGTTCCCTCTGAGTCTTTGGGATCGATCAGTGTGCCCTCAGACAAAGGCTGTGATTTGCTAATGTCATCATTGGGCGTTGTGGAAGGCGCTCCCCTACCAGCGGGTTGTTTGTTTTCCTCTGGATCTTGGGGAGTAGTAGTTGGGACCAAGGGCACTGACTATGATTTATCATTCTCCTTCGTTGTCACCGGGGTAGATGATGATTCGCCTCCAGCGGGTGTCAAATCAGTCTTAGGTCTTCTTTGCCTTTTGGACAGTGCTCCAGAAGCCTCAGGGCCCTGAGACTTGGGTTTGGTCTTAGTCCCAGTCTGAGACTTCCCTTTTCTCTTTGTAGGAGCAGGGTTAGGAGACACTGATTCCCTCTGGTTATTTACAGCAACCATATGGGCCGTCAATTCAATATTTGTGACAAGGGATGAGTCCTTTTGAAAGTTTGATTGGCTCAGGATGGTAGGTAAAGCACCAAATTTTTCTTCCTGAGGATAATTTAAACCCAGTAACGTTTGCAAAGCACAAGAGAAAAACCTAGGATACGAAATGTATTTCGTCCTAGTTTTGCTCTGTAGCTTGGTTACGAGATCACTGTAAATGATCTCCCCTATGTCGACAGTGACCCCATTCATCAGGCAGTATGCCATCATCAACTGAATAGAGTTAACTTGTTCAGTGGATGGGTGGTTCCCGCCGAGGACCTGAATCACAAAAGTGAATAGGATCCTCCAAGCCACGGGGAATGAACTTTTAGTGACTGGGGTCTTGTCCAAAAAAGTTGGATCTAAAACTATTTGTTTTAACCCATCCTTCACTATGGAGGGTTCAGGATGGGCGACATAAACTCCTTTGTTATAATCTAACCCTGTTGAAGTGCAAAACATTTTATAATCCAGGGTGAATTGTTGCCCCCCGTTAAGACTGAAACTGATGAGATACTCCCTGAGTGGTCTAAGGTTATTCTCATCAGTGGAGGGTGTCGTGTCAAAGGCCTTAGATGTTGCCCAAAACTCCCTGAGGAGGTTTTGGTACAGTATAGAGGGACACTGAACAAAGGCCGTTTTCAGTGGGCAGTTATACAAAAATTTCATAATGTCTTTATAGGCTGGGACAGTTAGAGGATATTCAAAATTTCCTATGACATTATTTGTTTTAAATTCAACGTTGCTAAGATCGCCTACCCACTGTGAAGCAAACTGAAGAGATTGTGTTCTTGCCATTTCCATTAAAAAGGGTTTTAGGGTTTTGAAAAGAATAACTTGACAAGAACAATCAAAAGTTTTTGTATCTCTTAAGTTGTGATGAAAAACTTTTGTAAAGGTTTACAAAGAAGATTTTTCAGAAAGGATTTGAAGAACACAAATATTTCTGGGTTTGTAAAGAGATTTTGACAGAGTTTTGATAGCAGAAATCTTTTGTGTGTGTTATAAGGATTTTATGAGGGGTATTTATAGGGTGTTGAGAGGGGTTGTTTGTGCAAACTTGTGGATTTGTAAAGTCAGTTTTTGAAAACGTTTTGAATTTCCACATTTAATGCCACCCTCCACTACCCGCAGTAAAATCCCGTTTTTCAAGGAAGCAATTGAGTGTACAGTAAAAGTGCACTTTTTGCAGTAATAAAATATCCACAGGATATTTTATGTGAGAGGGCATTTAAAGCCAAGTGGGATGAGGTAAGTTTTTGAGGGACCCATGACAGTAAGACAAAGAGACATATATTCCTATATTAAATTGGCATAGTTACCAACCTAGGACATTTAAGTAACTGATACTTGGATTATTTAGTTACTCATTCAATGCTCAATATCAACTGTCAGGGTCCCTGAATGAGTCTTACTCATTCAGTGAGAGGATGTTTTGTGGGTTTCATTCAGGGAGGAGGAACCATTTCAGAGAACTTACTGAGATTGGTTTTCAGATGCCTGACTTTCAATGTCAAGCATTCCCAATTCAGCTTTCAGTCTCCTGAAGGTAGGTTCATCCAAGGGTTTGGTGAAGATATTAGCCAGTTGATATTCAGTAGGGATGAAATGGAGTTCTATGTCTCCTTTCATTATGTGGTCCCTGATGAAGTGATATCTGATATCAATATGTTTGGTTCTTTGATGAAGGACAGGGTTGTTGGAGATTGCAATTGCACTGGTGTTGTCACAGAAGATGGGTACCATTTTGTAATGGATGTCATAGTCACTGAGTTGACTTTTCATCCATAAAACATTGGCACAGCATCCTGCAGCAGCCACATACTCAGCTTCAGCTGAAGACATAGCCACTGATTGTTGTTTTTTAGCACTCCAACAAACCAGTTTTCCTCCAAGAAATTGACAGGGCCATGAGGTACTTTTTCTGTCCATGTTGCAGCCAGCATAATCAGAATCAGAGTAACCTTTGAGATCGAACCCTGAGCATTTTGGATAATAGAGTCCAAGGCTTGGTGTTCCCTTCAGGTAGCTGAGTATTCTTTTGGCTGCAGTGAGGTGAGATTCTTTGGGATTGGACTGATATCTTGCTATTAGACAGACTGAGAATTGTATGTCTGGTCTGGAAGCAGTTAGATACATCAGTGAGCCAACAATCCCTCTGAAATGGGTTTGATTGACTGATTTGCCAGTGAGATCAGGTCCAAGGTTGTTAGGTGGGACCAATGGATTTTTCACTGAGGTACAGTCAGATATCTCATATTTGTTCAAGAGATTTCTTGTGTACTTCTCTTGACTGATGGAGATTCCTTTATTAGTTTGCCTGATTTGTAGTCTAAGGAAGTATGTGAGTTCACCCATCAAGCTCATTTCAAACTTCTTTGTCATTAGTTTTTCAAACTGTTTGCAAAGGGTGTAGTTTGTTGAGCCAAATATGATGTCATCAACATATACTTGGACCAGTATCACATCTTTTTTTGTCCTATAGATAAACAATGTGTTGTCTATCTTTCCTCTGACAAACTTGTTTTGAATCAGGAAGGCTGAGAGAGTTTCATACCATGCCCTGGGAGCTTGTTTCAGTCCATAAAGGGCTTTAACAAGCTTGCAAACATAGTCAGGGAATTCACTACTCTCAAAGCCTGGAGGTTGTTGAACATAAACATCTTCCTTGAGTTCACCATTTAGGAATGCACTCTTGACATCCATTTGGTAAACTTTGAAGTACATGTAGGTAGCATATGCAAGGAAGATCCTGATGGCTTCCATTCTTGCAACAGGAGCAAATGTCTCATCATAGTCAATGCCTTCTTGTTGACTGTAACCTTTGGCTACAAGTCTGGCTTTGTTTTTAATGACAGTGCCATTTTCATCAGTTTTGTTTCTGAAAACCCACTTCATTCCTATGACAATGACATCCTGAGGACATTTGATCAAGGTCATGACCTTGTTTTTATCAAACTGTTGAAGTTCTTCTTGCATGGCCTGAACCCAGCTTGGGTGCTTTAGAGCCTCAGTGACACTTTTGGGTTTTATATCTGATAGGTAATCAGCATATAGACATTCATTGGCTGAAGCTGCAGTTAACTTAGCAGCCATGCTTCTAGTGAGTATGCCTTTAGTGGGTTCACCAATGATGTTTACAAGCTCAATGTCCTGAGATCTGGTCCACTTACTTTGTGGTCTAGGATCTGAGCTTGAGGATGTCACTGGAGATTCAGGAGTGATTTCAGGTGCATGAGCCACAAAATCATTAGGAACATCTGTTGAGATGTTTTGTTCAGGTTGATTTTCATGAATTTTAGGTTCCTGATCATTTGGATCAGTGTTACCTATCCCAGCAGGGACTGACTGATTATCAATGAATTCACTGATAGTTGGTTGTGACAGGTTGTGAGGCAAGACATAATATGAGATGTCAGCATCAGCTTGGTATGAGGAATTGATTTCAATGTTATACTCATCAGGAGGATATCTTGATGAGTTATCAATTCCTATTTCCTCCACAGAGGTGTTGGTGAACCTGATGCTTTCTACACTTTTATCAAAGGTGACATGAAAGGTTTCCTCAACTTGTTGTCTCCTTATGTTAAATACCCTGAAGGCTTTGGAGATTAGTGAGTAACCTAGAAAGTATCCATCATCAGCTTTAGCATCAAACTTGCCTAGATGATCTTTGTGGTTATGAATAAACACATGTAGGATATTAGTTTTCACATACACATCAAACCATAACACAAAGTGGCGTATGAATGGAATTCTAGAGAGAGAAAGTTAGAGGTTTAGGGAACTTAGTGAGAGAAAGTGAAAGATATTATTATAAGCTCCAACTCTCTACCTTGGGAGGTAGAGAGTATTTATAGTCTTACATAAAACGCCACACAACGGGCTGTGGATCAGGCATACAGTGGGTAAAGACCCGTCCGACCTCCACGGTGATACATAACTAAATACTACTTAACTTAAAATAACTACGACTACGAGCTTTCTAACGATTACATATACTTGAGGTGACCGACTCTTTAATACCTGGAATTTCTAATTCCTAACAATCTCCCCCTAAGGGAGGTCACCTCAATCTTGTACTAAACTTACATTGAATACAAACAGATATTACATTAAAAATTGTTCTTGCATTCTTGATGTAGTACTTTGTTCCGAAGCTCGTAGTCATTGATTCTTCTCATTGCATGTTTGGTTAATCCAAGTGGAGGTCTCTTACTGATCCACGTGATAATAGTTTTGAGCCAGCTTTTGAGATCATCAGCTATCAAAAATCTCTGAGACATTCATTGTGGTGTTGGTTCTATGTGATGTTGTGACATTCGGACCGACATGCTCACATTCTGGATCATGATATCTTCTCATCAGAGTAGCGGAAGCTTTAGTTGATTCATGATATTGGCAGCAGCGTAGCAGAAGCATGGAGTGAAAATATCAGCGTCATTGATGCACTAATCATGATTTCTTTTGAGATGAATGTGTTAAGTGAGCATGCGGCTATGGATTGACTGATCAGCTGCAAACGTCGGGTGTACCTGAATACAACAGTTAGCAATAGATCGCACGAAAGTGTCTTTGATCACTTTCGTTGAATTGAGGTACACGGCCCACGGTTCCCCGTTGATCAGTACATGTACTGCCTGTGATCAGGTATAATTCCGAAGAATTTCCTTGACAGGGTTTCGCAGCTGCTCTAGCTGTTCTCAAACCGGAACATCTCAAAGAAGACAACACGGAGTGAGTGAACCAGCGAATTTAAGTCCACTGATTGATGAAAAGAGATTTGAAAAACAATCGTGTATTGCTCATTAGAAATTGTTTTTGCAATACAACGAAGGTTTTATTGAAAATCAATTATCAATCATAAAAAAACACCTTTTGGTTTGAAAAATGAGTACACGGTCGATGTGCTAAAGAAAAGAGTTGTTAAGCACAAAGACCGGTTTTTCAAAGGTATCCGTCAATCCATAACCTGAACCAGGATTGATTCAAGAGATTGAATCGCCCCATTGTTTCTGTTCAGTTGTCACATGGTTGATCTATATAATAGATCTCACATGCCACCTACCAGGAGCTTGTTTGATGTTGGCTCCAGAAGGCTTTCCATCTTCATTGTGAATATGTAAACACATCACTCAGATGTTCCGGCAATACCACAAGGATAATGCGTAGGACTCAAGATATAATCTCTCTTTCCACATTGTGTGAAACAGAGAGTCTTCATTGAAAGTGTCCTAATGAGATTTATTGATGATCTCGTGGCTCTAGACTCAATTTGTGCATATTTGGATCCTGTACCGGAGACTAGGGAGAGGGTCTCCTTCTTCAATATCAACAATCTCTAAGAGAAATTCAATAGATAATGTCGGTTCCCCGTGAGAATGAAACAAGTCCTTTTAAGAGGAACTTGAGTGGTTTGGAAAGTTGAAGTGCAGTGCGTCACTGGGTCCATGATGTCTTGTCTTCAATACCGATGTTACCAACAGTAGCATATGAATTGAACCCGGTTTCTGCCCTAAGGTTGAATAAATGGAGGGCTATTTGTTTTCACCCTTTTCTCATTCAATTCTTTTTAATTCTTCAACCCCTTCAGTGCTTACCGAGACTTCATAGCAAGAACCTTGTTGGGTTTGTTCCAGTACTTGCTCTATCTCAGTCCGCACTCTTCCCATATCTCACTTTTCTCCTTTTATCATCATACCTAAGGACTTCTACACTAACTAGTGGATTGTCCCTGGGTAGATCCCTCCGGTTCTGGCGGATCATGGGAACCAATACCTAACCTTATCATCCTTATATCACCGTACATAAAGTAAAGTTGGTCGGTCTATTTGGTATTGTTCATCTGCCATTGGAATCAATTGAAAACTATTTGAAAATCAATCCAGATACTTGTGATATATTATCAAAACATTTTGTACCTGAATTGTTTTTGATATTTTTAGAATAAGTGCTCCCCCTCAACATGTGCATCAAGTATTTGAAAATGTTTTGCACACGGAGGCAAGAGAAAGAATTAACTTCTTTGATTACCATTTTCTAAAAGATATCAACATCACTTCCCACATCAAATCAAGTAGATAGAGCATTTTGGGGAAGGATGAGGTTTTCATGATTTTGCTCCCCCTCAATATGTGCATCTAAGTTTGAAAAGAGTTTTGCACATAATAGAGGAAACCTGCACATTGAGGAAAATGATCACGTTTCAACACATATTGGTTTACGATATATGCTCCCCCTCAACATGTGCAAGAAAATTTAAAATCGTTTGGCACATGTGGGAAGGATAGCATGTACATCCTTATAAAACCATTTACCAATTTATCAGTATAAATCCAATTTAAATCACAAATTCTCCCCCGATCACAAATATCAAATCATTTGAGATTTGTGATCTCTGTAGATTTAAATTGATTTTGAAGGCTTTTAAGGAGAATTGTGACTTGATTAAGAAAGCGTTTTAACTGATAAGGATCGGATTTTAAGACTTTAAACTCCATTGATAAAACATGCATGAATATCTTTTGAAAACAATTGAATGCCAAATAACTTTTTAATTTAATTGAAATCATTCTCCCCCTCAATCAATGACATAGGTTGTTGATTGAGAGATAGAGATTTTGACAAATAAGTCCTGATGATTATCAAAAATAGAGATCGAGTTATTTTTCAAAGCAGTTAGTTTTCAGCAGATAAATGTTTATAGAATCAGAGCATGGAATTTGAAAACATGGTAAAGCATGGCTTTGTTCTTTCTTTGAAAAGTGGGTTACTGCCTGAAAAGACAATAAACCAATGTTTCTCTTTCTCCCAAAAATAATTTTTTGATTTTTTTGAATTTTTTTTTTTTTTTTTTTTTAACATTCGAACAACATCTAGAGTCCCGTGTCATTCTTTGAATGACAGCACAAAGACCGTAGATGTTATCGAACCGAGAAAAACATGACAAAATGACAATATTTTTGAGGGTTTTTTGAATTTTTCAATTTTTTTTTTTTTTAATGGATTTTGAAAGTTTTATATTTTTCTATTTGATTTTTTTTTAAGGGTTTTATAATTTTGTATTTTGATTTTCGAATAGATATATACAGGAGATAGATGAAGATAGACCTTTACTCCTCGTCTTCCTCCTGAAGACGTTTGAGTGTTTCTGGTTGAAGGCTTTTCAAGCCAAGACGTGGAAGAATAAACTCAAAACGTTCTCTTGGAAGAGCTTTGGTGAAGATGTCTGCTAACTGATATTCAGACCTCACGAAATAGAGTTCCACCACACCTTTTTCCACTTGTTCCCTGATGAAATGATGTCGAATGTCGATGTGCTTTGCTCTTGAGTGTTGTACGTTGTTGCATGAGAGAGCAATAGCACTTTTATTATCACAGTACAGAGGAATTTTGTTGAATTCAAAGCCATAGTCAGATAATTGAGATCTCATCCATAAGATTTGAGCACAACAGGATGACATGGCTATGTATTCAGCCTCTGTAGAGGAAATAGAAGTACTCATTTGCTTCTTTGAAGACCAGCTCACAAGCTTATCACCCAAAAACTGAGCACCTCCAGATGTACTTCGACGAGTATCTTGACACCCTGCATGATCAGCATCTGCATAGGCTGTTAGCGACATACCGGTGTCCTTCGGGTACCAAAGACCCATATTGATGGTTCCTTGGAGATACCGAAAGACCCGTTTAACTGCTTCAAGGTGCTTTTTAGTAGGCTTAGCCTGGTATCTAGCACACATGCAAACAGCGAACAAGATGTCTGGTCTACTAGCAGTGAGGTACATCAGGGATCCAATCATACTACGATATTTTGTTTGGTCAATCATGATCCCTGAGTGGTCCTCATCTAGTTTGGTTCGATCAATCATGGGGGTGTCAACAGGGTCACTTGAATCAAATCCAAATTTCTTTAAGATCTCTGTTGCATATTTAGATTGATTTATGAAAATGCCTCCGGGACTTTGTGAAATTTGTAATCCCAAGAAAAATGACATTTGTCCCATCATTGACATTTGAAATTTTGAACTCATTTCATTTGAAAAACGATCACATTCCATTGGGTCTGTCGAGGCAAAAATAATATCATCAACATAAATTTGAACATGAATTAAATGTTTGCCTGACTTCCTGGTGAACAATGTAGGATCAACTGCTCCTTTGCTAAATCCGGTAGATAGAAGAAACTTTGACAGTGTATCATACCATGCCCTTGGAGCTTGCTTTAAACCGTAAAGAGCCTTCTTCAAACGATAAACGTGAGTAGGATGCTCTTGATTCACAAATCCTTCAGGTTGGCTGACGTAGACGACTTCTTTAAGATCTCCGTTCAGAAATGTCGTCTTCACATCCATCTGATAGACTACCATGTTCTTACTAGCAGCATTAGCCAGAAAGATTCTGATTGCCTCGATTCGAGCAACTGGAGCAAAAGATTCTTCAAAGTCAATACCCTCCTCTTGACGGTATCCTTTAGCAACTAATCGAACCTTGTTCTTCAATACATCACCATGCTCATCTAGTTTTTCTTTGAAGATCCATTTTAGAGCAATAATCATGGCACATTCTGGAGTAGGTTCTAACTCCCATACATCAAGTCGATCAAACTCATGAATTTCATCTTGCATGGCATTGAACCAGCTATCTTCATTCATGGCGGTTTTAACATCTTTTGGTTCGATCTTAGATAGTACGGAGTTGAAGAAGCACCATAAGGCATCGGTTGCAAGTTGTTTCCGTGTTGATACAGGACGAGAGGGATTTCCAATGATGTTGTCTAGTGGATGATCGTGAGTCCATTTTCTAAGGTGTTCATGTGGCAGTTGTTGAGGGACTGAGGTAGCAGAGTCGATGTCTCCTGAAGAAGATGGTTCTGATGATGATTCAGGAGCAAATATGTTTTCAAATGGAGCATCTTCAGGAGTAGCAAAGGGATTAACTTCATCATTGATGCCAGAAACAGTTCCATGATGTACATTTAAAGAATGATGATTTATTGATGAGACGGAAGGATCAGCAGTAGGCGCTTCTTGACTTAAAGATATTGAGACTGAGGGATTGACTTCATTCACAGGAATATGAGCAGCCTCTGTTGTAGGGATCAACACCTCATTAGTACATGGATCATAAAGTTTATCAAACATAGGATCAAACAATTTCTTTAAATCATCTTCAGATGGAGGTACATATGGAGTTTCTTGAGAGGAGTTTGGAACAAGGGATGAACCAATGGGACTGTTTTGAAGTGCGGGTCCTGAACTGGAGTGTCCAGGAGCCATTTGACAGGTCAGCTCATCAAACGTAACGTGAATTGTTTCCATGATATTTCGGGTTCTTTTGTTGTAGATTCGGTATCCCTTTTTGTTTGGAGCATACCCTACAAATACTCCAATGTCTGCTTTAGCTCTAAGTTTGCCTAAGTCTTGTCCTTCATTAGTTGGATAACACAATGCACCAAACACACGAAGGAAAGAGAGATTAGAATTTCTGTTGTGGACAAGTTCATATGGAGTTTTTCCATGAACAGTGTGAATCAGGGAACGATTTTGTGTGTAGCATGCAGTGGCAATAGCTTCAGCCCATAGAAACATTGGAACCTTTGAGTAAATCAGCATTGTTCTAGCGGCTTCTACAAGAGTTCGATTTCGTCTTTCAACTACACCGTTTTGTTGAGGAGTTCGTGGAACACTTCTTTGATGGCTGATTCCAACGCTTTCATAAAATTCACTGAGTTGTTTGTTGACAAACTCAGTTCCATTGTCTGTTCTTATTATTCTGACTATTTTGTTAAGCCGAACCTGCAGCTGTTTGATGAGTTTGATGATGATATCAGGAGTTTCATCCTTTGTCCTTAAGAACTTGACCCAGGTGAATCTATAGTAATCATCAACCACAACTAACACATATTTCTTCCCAAATATATTCTGCACCCTCATTGGTCCACATAAATCCATATGAATCATATGAAGAACTTCTGTGACAGAGTTAGTAGGTTTGGGTTTATGGGCATACTTCTTGCTTTTTCCCAATTGACATGCTGAACAAAGATGATCCTTTTCATACTTGAGTCTAGGTAAACCTACAACTAAGTCCTTTCTGGAGAGATCATTGATGGTACCGAAGTTCAAATGATTGAGACGACGATGCCATAACCATGACTTTGTTTTAGAGGCCTTTGACAGTAAGCAAATTGGAGAAGACTTCATCATATCTTCGATAGAGATGGTGTATAGATTTGAACCACGTGAACCTCTTAACAGTTCCTTACCATCAAGTTCTCTAACGAAGCAGGTATGTTTTCTGAAGGCTACTTCTAGATCTGAATTGCAGAATTGACCAACAGAGAACAAGTTGTGACCAAGACCTTCTACATAGTAAACCCTGGAGATAACACTTTTGCCAACAACATAGTCTCCATAACCCATGATAGCACCGAAATGATCATTCACGAATCTAACTGTCCCGATGAATTTGCTCACGAAGTTCATGAGCCGTGACCGGTCGCCAGTCATATGCTTGGAACAGCCTGAGTCCAGGTACCACAGAACGATTTGAACGATCTGCAGTTGAACACAGACAAGAATGGATAACTGGATAATTGGGATCCCCATGCAAGAATGGGTTCCATTTGGTTAGTAACAATGGTTGGAACACTCACATCAGAACTAGAAGCATTCATATCAGAAGATAAGGCAATGGAATCATTGTGAATAGATGCAGTACTAGTGTCTGTATTAGCCCTGTACATAGTGTGCTCACTTCTTAAGGGAATAGTTCTACCAGTAGGCATCCATTTTCTAGTGGGCATTGTCTGATTAGTCTTATGACCAACAGGTAACCAATAATAGCCTATCTTACTGAATGTTCTTCCTGTGGGTTTCCACTGTTTTCTAACTTTCTTTCGTTTTTGCCTTTTAGCCTTCTTAGCATGAATTTTAGCATTAACAATATTAACTGGACAATTAACATCATTAGGCAGAACATTAACACCACATTCATGATTAGAAACAGAATTCAAGCAGACATCAATACAAGGTTTGCAAATAGTATCAGAATTCGAATTAATTACAGTACGCCTATGGCTAATACTAGAATCAACACGATTCGTTTTATTCGGTTCAAACTTAAAGTTCCTAGATTGTTCTTCTACTCTTTTCCAGTGCACATTCTTAGCTTGCGAGGTCCTATCATTCCTTGTATTGTCTTGAGACTTTGACATGCTACCTTTAATGTCACTGATTACTCCTGTAGAGGGAATGGGAACATTAGTTGGTTTTACTACTCTTTGCATCACCTGTTTAGATGTGCTGGGATCTGAACTACATGCAGGCACACTAAGGTTCACTTTCTTAAAACTAGGAGTACTGGGATTTGTACTCCTAGAAGGCACGCTTGAGTTCTCTTTCTTAGCTTTGACAGATCTGGAATCTGAACTACTTAAAGGCACACTAAGGTTCACATTCAAAACATTGGGCATCGAATGAATATCATACTTGGCATTAGGCATCGAGCATGGAATCAAAGGATTAACTCTCTCACCTAATGACTTTGGGCAAATTGTGATCAAGCATTCTAAGATTTCTTGAGATCGTTTGGCATATAAGCATGCATGTCCAATTGCATTATCATGAGGTTTCTCTAACTTATCCTCTTCAACAATCTCACGCAGACATTCTAGGCAATCCTTAAGGGATGAGAAGTATGTTTGAATAGCAAGTTTGTTGTTCCTGAGATGAGGAGGGACATATTTCACAGACAAAGCATATTTATTACAAGAGTGAACCTTTGATACACCATTCTCCCCATTGGTCATAGGCATTTTCCCTTTTACCTGACTCTTCAGATTCTCAATTTCCTTTTGCAATGAAGCTATTTGTTCGTTATTTTTGTTACGAGTGACCTTTATTGATTCAAATAACTCATTGAAATGACGTTTAACCTTTTCATTTTCTTCTAGAAAACTTTCATTTTCTTTTTGTAATGCATTTACTAGGTTTTGAAGATGAAACGTTTGAGAATTCTGAGAGTCTAAAGGAGGAGGCATTTGGGAGCCTGTCATATTGTTCGTTTGACCCTTTAATTGAGAGATTTGGGCTTTCAACTTTCTGATCGTGTTGCAATGAGCTTGAATCTGTTCATCACGTTTGTTAATTTGAAAAACTGCATCAAATTCTGGAGCATCTGAGGATGGCTTGATATTTGAAGTTTTGACATTTTCTTTAAGATGTTGATATTTTAGTTGTAAATTAAAATGCTCAACTTCTAGTTTAGAAAAATGTTTAACCAAATTGTCGTGATCATCCAGTTCAATTTTCTCGTTTAGTTTAGAATTAGTTTTTTCAAGCTCAATGACACGATCATGGGAGACTTTCAGGGCAACAGATAGTTCATGAAATTGGGAAGCATTAATAGAGCAATTTGAAGCAGTGAAAAACATATCTTGAGCAACACATTCAGTAATAAGAGTCTCATTTAATGTATGCAAGTTCTTCCTCTCAATCTCATTATATTTTAGTGCACGCTCATAGTCACTAACTTCAACTATCATTGCATCAAATTCCTTTTCCATTCCCTTAATATCAGTTTCTATCCCCTTTTTAAGACTCTCAAAGTGATCTTTTAGAAGTTTAAAGAAAGGCATGACCTCAGTTAAATAACATTCTTTCATTTGCTCAAAACCCCTTTCTCCTTCAGTTATACCAGTGGGTGTGATCCTTTTCTTGCAAGTTTTCTCAAAATCAACAAATAGTTGAAATATAACATATTGGCTAATTAAGGTCTTGCTTTTAGTGGCAATTGTTCTAGGAACAAGATGCATTGGTGTATTAGGAGGATACACAGTCGCTCTAGGCATTTTCCAAAGGGGAGGGTTTGTTTCAACAATATTTTCAGCTCTCTGCTTATCTAAATCCATTTTCCAGAAAACTTGTTCGGGAGTCAACAATGTCTGAGGCTTAAACTTGTTCAAGGAAATCCAGTTTTCCTTCTTGTAGTCATGGGGAGTGATAATTACTTTTTTCTCTTTGCATTTAGGATCATTTAGTTTTTTATTCATCTTCTCCCTAGTGATTTCATCTAATTTCTTATCATCCTCAGTGCACTCAACGCAACTAGGTTTTTTTCTAGGTTTAAGAATCTCATTGCCATCATAGATCACACTTTGAGCTGCTTTTGCTATCTTTCCGTACTCAGGGTTGGGTTTATTTATAATGGGAACACTATGCTTATCGCTTAGAACTCTATGCTTAGTGATCATGTGAGCAGTCTGAATGGTATTTCCTTGTACGTACAACTTGTTTTCAAGTTTGTTTTTTAAAGTTTTCAGATTAGAAAAGTCTCTCAAGAGTTTTGATTCATTTGCATTAAATTCTTGCTTAAGCATTTTCACATTTTCTTGAAGTTCTTGTTTTTGCTTAGCAGTTTTAGAAAGCTTTTCTTGCAAGGAATTTAATTCTTGTTTTAATACTTCTTCTCTAAAATTACTTTTTCTAATGATTGTACGCACTTGGTCATCCATTTCCTGCTCACGAGTGGTCAACTCAAATTTTGCACGTTGTTCATAAATAGCAACACGTTCTTTATAGGCATTTAGTTCAGAAATTACAGAATCATCAGAGGCACATGCAGTGTATTCATCAAAAATATAATCATTGTTGACTGCAGAAGATGCATCACTTGGTACAACTTCACTTTCACTTTGTTTCTCATATTGATCATATGGGACAATATTGATATTACCCATATTTTCAACATTTGATTCAAGAGTTTCAGTTGATTGTACTTTGTCATGCATCTGTTGCACATCAGCGTCATCGTATAGTTTTAGTACCTCTGATATGAGTTTGTCTTTGGATGAGCCAGCTTGTGGTGAAGAAGAGACCTTGGGAGAAACCATTGGAGAAATGCTAGCCATAAAAATTGTGTGTGCAGTAGGTCCATCATCCACATCCGAGTCGTATGCATCACAATCAGCGACTTGAAAGGCATTCTGATGATTGTGACCTATCTCCTGAATAGGCTGCTCATCCACATCTGCATCATAGGTCTTGGCATTGCCCTCAGCAAGAAACAACAATTCCTCTTCATCCAAAGCAGCACCATTATCCTGAGCTTGTACAAGCAGCATCTTATCTCTGAAGTAATCAGCATTCTGTGGACGCTTTGGAGATGTGCAGTTCCTTGCAATGTGTCCCTCACCACCACAGTTATAACATTTGATCGGCTTAGCTTGACCTTGATTACCATTCCTTCCTCGATTTTGATTACCAACATAACCTCTACCAGCTCCACCTCTTCCCTGATCATACTGTCTTTCCTGAACTGGTTGCACCACGATCCTCCCATCTTTAACAGTAGCTTGATTATGTGGGTTAGATGCTGTTCTGAGGTTGTTGTTGGTTTGTGGGAGAGAATTCATGTTTTGACTAATCAGAAGAGCTAGTTGGTTAATGATGTTACCCACGTGTGCATTAGCATCAGCTTTTTTGAACATAGGATCAGGAATGAGTTTGTGATTACCATTACCCATGGGTATGACTTGTGAGGCTTTGGTTGTGATTTCGATGTTAGAGTAGAAGGCAGTTGAGTCATTAGACGAGCTTGTCTCTCCCTGGTTGGTTTTGAACTGATTAAGAACCATTTTTTCAAACATAGCATGTCTCTCATTTTGAAGGAGGAAGGCATAGAGTTGCTCATAGTTTGTATTCTTCAATCCTTTAGTGAGCTTCACAGAGGTGACAAACTTGTGCCATTCGGGGTTCATGTTGTTCACAAATTTTGAGTTCAGCTGAATGTTAGGCATAGTCATTCTGATGTTCCTCATGTCATTCACCAACTTATGAAATCTCACATAGTACTCATAGACACTCTCATCTGGTTTCATCTTGAAGTGTTCAAATTCGTCATAGAGTTGTGATTCTCTGTCTTCCATAGTTAATTCTGAACCTGAGAGAAGCATCTTGACATTATCCCATACTGCCTTTGCTTCGGTGTTGTGATTGATCAGCTTGTAGATGTCTTTAGGAAGACCTTGAAGAACAATGTTAGAAGCCCTGATATCAGCATCGAATCTCTTTTTCTCCTTATCATCAAGCTCATCATACATCTTTGGTCTGTCCATTCCGTAAATCAGAGTTCCATCTTCAGCAGTATCAAGTACATCTCTAGTCGTCTCAACTCGATACGGTCCTTCATCAATGGATTTGAGAATGTTGACACCATTTTCCTTTTCAAGACAATACAATCTGATTCGTTGAGCCCAAGAGTCATAGTCAGTTCTGTCAAGCATGGGTGGACGAGTGTCTGATCCAGCAGCTTGAACATCCTCTGCAACAGTGGATATGATAGTAGGAACGTTGGTAGACATGTTAACAGATTATACGGGATTTTATAGCTCTATGATTAAACCGGGAAATAGATTCTTTCACAGGATTTTACTAAATCAAGAGAAAACGGTAAACAATCACCCAAGTCGCTAGAAGATAATGCACCAAGTCGCTAGCACCTAATTCGCTACACCACCAAGTCGCTAAAGTCCCAAGTCGCTAGACAAATGCAAGTCGCTAAGTAGTAACTCGCTAAGCCTCAAGTCGCTAGCAAAATTTTTGGCAGCAATTCGCTACTCAAGTCGCTAAAGATTCAAGTCGCTAAAGAGCAACTCGCTACAGACCAATTCGCTACCACCAAATCGCTACCCGTAGTGGAGAGTCCACTACTTGTATTGTTAATCGCTAGGTCTAAGTCGCTAGCTCCAAAACTGTAACTCGCTACAAAATTGTGAAGCAAGTCGCTACGAAGAAAGAGATCCGTATATCAAGTCGCTAGCAAGAAAAACCACATAAACATCACTTTTCAATCCAAAAACAACCCAACCAAGATGATTCAAGCTTACCAAATGAAAACCTAAACACTTGTGATGATTCTAAACATAAAAGTACTAACAAAATCCAAGCTTTAACACAAGAAATCAACCAAATGATGCACAAACCAATAAACTTTTTCAAACTCAAAAACCACCTAAAAACCACTAGAAATCCAAAGATGTGCACGATATGATCTAACCATGGCTCTTGATACCAATTGTAGGATATTAGTTTTCACATACACATTAAACCATAACACAAAGTGGCGTATGAATGGAATTCTAGAGAGAGAAAGTTAGAGGTTTAGGGAACTTAGTGAGAGAAAGTGAAAGATATTATTATAAGCTCCAACTCTCTACCTTGGGAGGTAGAGAGTATTTATAGTCTTACATAAAACGCCACACAACGGGCTGTGGATCAGGCATACAGTGGGTAAAGACCCGTCCGACCTCCACGGTGATATATAACTAAATACTACTTAACTTAAAATAACTACGACTACGAGCTTTCTAACGATTACATATACTTGAGGTGACCGACTCTTTAATACCTGGAATTTCTAATTCCTAACAACACAGGACATCCAAACACATGAAAGTAGCTGATGTCAGGAAGTCTACCTTTGAATATCTCATATGGGGTTTTATTATGTCTTTTGACAATGATTGACCTGTTTTAAGTGTAACAGGCTGTTTTGACTGCTTCAGTCCAGAAATGCTTTGAGAGAGCTGAGCCATTTAACATGGTTCTTACAGCCTCAATGAGAGTTCTATTTTTCCTTTCAGATACCCCATTTTGTTCAGGGGTGTAAGGAGATGAGAAATTTTGGGAGATTCCCTTTTCATCACAGAAACTCTCAAGCTCATCATTTCTGAACTCAGTACCATTGTCAGTTCTGATTTGTTTTACTGTAATGTCATTCTGGTTTTCAATGTTCCTGATGAATGACATTATAGTATCAGCTGCCTGACTCTTTTTGGAAAGAAAGTATACCCAAGTGTATCTTGAGAACTCATCAACAATGACAAGAGTATACTTTGCATGCTGGATTGATCTAGGACTGACTGGTCCAAAGAGATCCATATGCAGGAGGTGAAGGCAGCTTTTGATTGAGAAATTTTGTTTTGTTTTAAAAGATGCTCTTTGATGTTTGCCTTTCTCACAGGCTGAGCATGGTTTATCTTTTGCAAAAACCAGTGATGGTAAGCCAAGGACCTTGTTTTGTTTTGCCAGGTTGTTGATATTTTTGAAGTTTAAGTGAGAGAGTCTCTTGTGCCACAGCCAGTTGATAGTTTCAGTGGCTTTGGCCAAGAGACAGGTTCCATCTTGAGAAAGAGTAGACATGTCTAAGACATAAACATCATCTCTTCTAGGATCTATCAAAACAACTTCTTTATTGGCATTGAAAATGGTACCTTGTTTGTCATTGAATTGCACAATGTACTTAGCATCACATAGTTGACTGACATTGATGAGATTGTATTTGAGACCATTGACATAAGCTATTCTAGAGAAAACTATTCCATTGCAGTTTACTGAACCATAACCTTCAGTGGGACATGATGAGTTATCACCAAATACTACTTTGGGTCCTGGTTCCTTTACATACTTGTGCAGATACTCCTTCACACCAGTCATGCTTCTTGAGCATCCACTGTGTAGATGCCAAATAGGCTCTCTGGTGTGTCTCTACACAAGTAGTAAACTGAATTAGTTTCTCTTAGTGACCCACTTACTAGTGGGCTTGGTTCTCAATGTCTCTTTGAGTTTGGCAATCGACTCGTGGTCAGTGGTTGATTACATTGTGCTACCACAGGTTTTGCATTTAGAGACTGAGGATGACTCAGTGATTTTGGGTTGCTTGGAATTTCTCCTTGCATGGATGACACTGTCATGCTGGGATGTCTTATGAGTTGTATTGCCGCAGATATCACAGCATGTGTTCATAAGACAATCATCAGGGTGATGATCATTAAAGCCACAGTGTGGGCAAGGAGGAAAAGCTTTTGCTCTAAACTTTTGAGCAGGCTTGGATGTAGAAGCATACTGATGACCAACTTTGGTGTAGTATGCTTTACTGAGAGAACTTACATATTGTAAGTGATCAGCAGTTCAGTGATCATCCTTTTTGCAGATCATACAAAAAAGGATTCTATAACAGTTGTCAGTGGTATGACTGGTATAGTGGCACAGATCACACTTCTGCTTGTTTTTTGTGGTGGCTTTTGACTTTGAGGTACTGGAGGAAGCTGACTTGGTTTCCTTGACTGAATCAGGGACTTTTTCGATGGATTCCATCTTGTCATTTAGCTTCCTCTCAAGTTCAGTCAGTTGTTGAATTTGGTCAGCTTCAGTGGGGACAGAGGATGTGGAAGTTTTAGTGGGGGTACACTCTTGTTGAGTTGGTTTTGATGGTCTTTTGAGAATAGTTCGACCAAGTCCAGACCTTTCTTTTGGTGAGTTTGGATTGTATTGTAATGGAGTAAGCTTAGAGCTGGGAGCAGCACCCTGAAGAGGTTCCAGGGGTGGAAGTGGTGCTTGAGATTCAGCTTCAGACTCAGAGATGTGTTCAGTACTATTAGGCACATCAGGGAGTCCAAGCATGCTCTTTAGAGCTTGACTTTCAGGCTCTAGAATTCTTCCAGAATCAAATTTTGGAAGCTTACTCTCAGGATTAACCCGTTCAATCCAATCACTGGGCTTGGGACTAGTCAACATACAGGTAATCATGCCACCAGACACAAATGGCTTAGGACCCTGGTCTTTGAGAGAGTCAGGAAGATGATCTTCACCTAAGACTCCCTTCTTGCTACTGGGGGATCCCACATCATCAAAGACCCTGGGATTCTTAGCAGTCCAACTATCAAGAATATCTTGAACCTTTTTTAGTTCGTCTTGAAGAGCCTGATTTCTTTAAACTAGTTCAGTGTTTTGAATTTGCAAAGTGACAGCCTCAAGCTTGGCTTGTTTTAAAATAAGTAGTTCATCCCTACACTTGTTTAATTCAAAACTTAGCTTGTTGTATTTTGAAAGAAGATTGAGTCTTTGCTCTTCCACGAACTTAAGGTCTACATTAAGATAATTCATGTAAGACTGCCAATCAGAGTCATCATCCATAGAAAGTAAAATATTTACCTTCTTCATTGTGATATTGACCTATTCTCCATTCCTGGCATGATTCTTTCCAACAGCTAGCTTGTCCTCTTCTGAGAAGGCCATCAGTGCACTGACATGCACCATTTCATCATCTGATGACACTGGCTCTTCATCCCAGTCGAAGGTTTCAGCAACAAGGCCTTTGTTTTTTCCCTGCACAGATTGAACACTTTTTGTTGTTTCTGAGGGACTGGCCTCAAGCAATGCAAGCATAGCTTTGACTTTTCTATACTTAGCTTCAAAATCAACAGTTTCGTTTTGATCAGATTTGTTTTGAAAGTTTTGATGAGACTGATAGATTTTTGGTTGAAATTTGCTAAAGCCTGAGGACTGATTTGACCCTGATGGTTTATAGGAGGGTTCAGAAATTGTTTTTGAAAAACAGTCTTTTGCAAAATGACCTCTTTTGCATTCAGTGTCCTCATTTGCTTTAGCATTTGAAAAACCTTTGTTTCTTTTTATAAACCTTTGAGAGTTAGCAAGGAGTGCCCTTTCCTGAAATTCAACGTTCAGGTCGTTAAGGTACTCCTCACTTGATCTCTCATCAGGCTCATCATCAGAATTTTCTTGAAAGTCTTGAACCACATTGTTGGAAAAGAAAGCAGTTGATATAGGTGATGAAGTGGTGGTCAGGGACTTCTTGACTTCCTGAGACTTTTTTAAGTCAGGGTATCGTCTGTTGATGAGGTTTTCCTCATAGACAAATTTCTCATAAATTTCAGGAAGTTCAAGATTTTGGATATGGTTAGCATTTCTAAGTCCCTGAGAGAAATTCAACCACTTCTCAGTGAGACTATTGACAAAACCAACATTGATCTCATGTTTGGACAACTTAACACCATCGTTAGACAGTTCATTTAAAAGAGTTTTGTACCGGGTGTAAGTTTGAGACAGAGTTTCTGAGTCCTTAGCCCTGAAGGTGTTATACTCAAGTTTCAGGTCCATTATCCTATTTTCCTTGGTATCAGATGGACCTTCATGGCTATGAACTAGGTCATCCTAGGTTTTTTTAGTTGTACTACAGCTTATAACTGACTCCATAATATCATCAGGAAGACATGATATGATGATACTTTTGAGTCTTTGGTCCTGGTTGACCACTCTTCTCTCATCCTGAGTCCACTGAGCTTCAGGTTTAGGCAAACCTTCAGCAGTCTTTGGGATAAATGGACCTTCATTTATACACTTGATATAATAAGGTTCCATCCCAATCAAATAGCAAAGCATACGCTTTTTCAATTTGTTGAATTTTCCAACTTCAAGTCTAGGGGCAACAGCTGAATAAGCTCCACCCTTTTTATCGACTAGTTGGGGTACATCAATTTCAGCCATAAGGATCCTGATTTAAAAACGTTTTAGAGCAGCTTAAGAAAACTTTTTATAAACGGTTTTATAATCAGCCAAGCTCTGATACCACTTGTTGTTCCCTATTCACTATCTTTTAAAAACAATTAAGTACTTAAAACAATTTAACAGTGAACAATGACTGAAATTAAAGTAAGTAAAACACACAAAGTAATTTTCAACATCATATTCTTTATTAGAAATCAATCAAAAAGAATACGTTACCCAAGTACTTGCGGAACAGTACTTGGGATTGAAATGACAAAGTTTGGTGACTCCTCTCTAAGCTCAGGCTAAGTCTGAGCACAACTCTTAGAACCCACTGAGCTATCTCAAGGATAAAGATGTATTTGGAGGAGTGAAAAGATGGTTTGCGTGTGTGTGTTTTTTACAATTCACAAGCGTAATCTTTTCACTCCATCTCTTATGCTATTTATACATGTATGATTTTTGACTCTTTCCTAAGTGACAAACTGACATCATACAGAAGACAAAATACTGATGTATTTTGTCTCTGTTTACAAAGACTATTCTAGGTAAGAGACAAGACTACTTTCCTAAGTTCAGTGATGACACTGAGCCTGATCTTTTTCCATTCAGGGAAAGTTGACTTTGGTTGATAAGGACTTCGTCTTATCTGATTCAAACTTATCCCGCCTTGTCCCGCCCATTCTTCAGTCTTTACATCCTTTAGTCTTCTACTTCAGTTTGTCTTCAGTGTAAGAGTTGGAGAAGAGTTTTGGGGATTCAGTGAGTTATTGTCATCACTCACTGAATCCATCATCTTCTTCTTGACTCATTCTTCACCCTTTAAGTTCCGCCTTACTGAGTTGAGAGACTTCTTCTTCGCCTCATACTGAGTATCCTGAAGATGACTCATTGAGAGACTATGCACTCAGTGACCTGTTAGTGTTTAACGGACTAAATACTTGGGCTATTTTCTATTCAAATCCTAGATTAAGGGGTTTGGGTATTTATTGAACCCAACAACATTACTCCCTTGCCCCATCTCAACTCAATAAAGATAATGATATATAAGAAAATAAAAATATACTTATCCGCTTCACTATTTAACCACCATGATTACTCATAGCTGTGCTTTTGCGAAGGATATGTTTTTGTAACTTAAACTACGTAATTGTGAGTTTTATAGGGAAGTATTTGACCCAACATTTTGTAAAGAGTTTATCCAATGAAAATTGCAAATGTTTGACTTGGTTGAAGTCCAATCAATTCATTTATGTGTGATTCAATAATGGAAATTATGTTGGGGATGTAAGAATTGTTACCTGGTTTTTAATAAAAGAAAAAGATAAGTGATGCATCTATATTAGTTATGGTTTATTATTCATACATTACATATGTTTTTTAATATCTTTTATTGCTCTGAATGGGTATTTTTTGGGATTTTCGTTAACTTTGCAGCATACCGAATTAGATCAAGAACTACTATATGCCGATGCAAACTATGAATTTGGAAAGGGACCTGCTAATGATTCAGTAGGGTTTCTTACCCTCTCTCGGCTATCATAAACTCAGTTTACATAAGGTACTCACATATCCATACTATGTTTATCATAAAAATGTCAAGGTAAATGATGTTTGATAGGTTCTGGTTGCTTGGTACCGGGCATTGGTCATGTTGCAATATAACGCCTGCACTATTTGACATATTGAGGGAATGAAGTTAATTGGCCAATATTAATAAGAGTCATCAATTGTTTTAGCTATGTCTAACTCTTTACATGCAAGTTCAAATGTTCAATTATTTACTCTTTGTTCATCTATCTCACTTTATTAAGGGTGTATAGATTATGACATGATGTTTGTGAAGGATGTATGCCATGACTTATTTAGGTGCGCTATGAAATTTAATAGAGGCTTAAAAAAATATATCGAGTTTTCGGGTTGGACCCAAATCCGATAAGCCATAATATATGTTAGTTGTTACCCTAAACCGGACCCTATTAAAAATTTGGTTTTTTTGGTTAACTCAATAGACCTGTTATGGGGTTGTTAACCTGCAAGCCCGACCTTATAAGGCATTATCAGATTGTGTTAGGTCGAACCTTTTGACACCCCTAGGTCTCTTGGTCACTAAGTCCATCATTGATAACGATGTTTACATGGTTCCTTGAGATCGCCGGTAACATGCTTACATATACAGGTCACATTTTCGCCATACAGTATAACTCTTTACGTTTTCCCTTGTGGTATGAATGTATGATCAATGAATACATAGTTTCAAGTATTATTTTGTGCGAAATAGAAAATAATTTTTGATCTTAAATCAACAACCTAGAGTAGTAAGAAGATATCACAAAAATGTGTGAGGTGTCAAGTTCAATTCCCGCTAGGTGCAAACAACCCGGAAGTGAGCGTGACAACCTCTTGAAACGAGAGATTTTTACGTGGTTTGAGTCTGTGTGGTGGTGGGTGCAAACCCCTTGGATTAGTCGGCAGAAGGTCGGAAACCATGGTTACCCAAAAGAAAACAAAAAGAAAAAAACCTTAGAGCAGTATGAAGAAATCAATGAGCTTTGAAGCTACTGATCCCTCACTTGTGTTTCAATGGATTAAGTTTATGTTGTAGTAGGGATCAAGTTTATGTTGCCAAAGAAAAAGTATGAGCTCTCATCGACGGAGACGTTTGGCAAATTTACCAAAGTAAGAATGAGTCTTGCACTAAACTGGTCAGATGATTTGAAACTAACCCAAAATGTGTAATGAATATGACATACACAATCAGAGATTTATATTTATTGTAATAGTATTTGTTTACTTAATCATCTGAAACATCAAGTTGAAACATGGCTAAGTTAAATAGTAACAAACCCACTTAATTGCATTTCCTAATAACCGGAAAATTTGGTTTCACTTTTAAGTCATATGTTGTTTACAGGTTCTCAAATTCTACACATTGATTTAGAATAGTTACTGTCATTTGGAGCATATTAAGTGGTCTCGATTAGTTTTGTATCTTTCTTTCTTCTTATGTGGATTGATTTTGCAGGTATTGGTATCTTCATTTAGTGTTATTAGCAAGGATGAATAACTTGATCCTTGGACTACAGCAGGTGGGAATAATGGCCATCTTCCACAAGTACGCCCTATAAAATACAGAATGGCTCTATAAGGACATATAGTCATATAGTTTAGCAGAGTTAAAATGTATTATTATCAAGTTCTAGAATACTCTAACAATGCAAGAGTCATCAAACTATGGGATCGATCATATATTTTTCCTTGAATAAAAGTTCAAATATTTGAATGCAAGTCTTTAATATGAATCGACTTGAATGCAATTTAATGTAGTTTTTTTTGTAGTTACATTTAATTCAATAGTTACTTTTATAAAATGAACCAAAAGTGCTTTTGGGTCAACCCGGCTAGACTTATTTGTAACTTTATTAAATATTACCCGGATACAATAGGCTTACAGGGGTCTTATTCACAAGCAGGAAATTTAGCAAAGAAAGGTACATTAAGGTCCTTAAGGATGAGTCGTTTAGAATGTGTGTGTAGGAGACATGAGGTTTAACGATTTTCAATCTTTTGACCCGTTTTTTAAGCTATATTTTACATTTCACCTATACGACCCCTAACATATAAAACATTATCTGAATCAGCCCATTCAGCAGTAGTGGGTCAAAACTGCTACCTGTAATATCACAATTCTTCTGGCCCGAGTCTTGGTCAATGGTCGATCAACTTTTGTCATTTGGCTGCAAGTCAGAAACTTTCTATGGAAGAAAATAGATTTGATTTCAGGGAACAAGCCTCTGGTGCATCTGGACATGGGTATGTCCAACGATGAAATAAATCAGGGTAGTTTGCTGAAATCTTATACTTTTCCACTTTAAAACAACATAGCAATTAGTTTTTGAACAATTTGCTTGTGTTCAGGTTTATCAGTTTTACAAAAAACTTTCTATTTGCAGGCAATTGCTAGGATTATGGCAGAGCGACAGCGGAAGGTATGCCTTTTAGCAATTATTTTGGGTTTATTATAATTGCTACAATCATTTACATGATATAAATGTTCCCTTACTGAACAACAAATAGTCTATTCTATTTTGTTTTAATCTTCTTTATTGGTGATACAGGGGAAAATCATCAATGTAACATGTATGATTGGTGGCATTGATGGGCCTGTCAACCAAGATGCATCGAATAAAATATGTGATGTGATGATCAACTTCTCAAAGAGTGTTGCGCGTCAGTATGAAAATGTGTTGATGGTAGTAATGAACAAAATTTTTGAAAGGAAAATCCCTTCTAACTAAGTAACTAAGACTTTTGAATTGATAAATGCAAGAAGTGGCATTTCAATGAACTTGGTGATGTTTAAGGTTCTTTCTGAACCAGCCATTCGGTAAAAATAGGATGTGGTATATGGCAAGTTTTTAACTTTGATCAAGTTGACGTTAATACTGATATGGATTATAAGCTAGCAATCTTCAAAGATCCACTGATTATTTTTAATTTTTTATTTAATTATTTTTTTTTTTTAATTTGGGCATTTTCATGAGCAATATAAAGTGTTTATGAATTGAAACTCCAACCAAGCTTATTCATCTTACATGTACCAGTTCGTAGATAGAAAGTTGCTAATTATGTGACAATTTATGTCTGGATTGTAATTTTCACAAGCTACGAGTTTAAAATTATCCATTAGCTTCATGAAGAAACTTTAATGGAGGGAAGGAAGGTAAGTTTGAGCATGGTGAAGTAACGCGTGTATGAATACAGTAAGAAAGTGAAAGCAACATACCATGGTTGTTGGTGATGAGCCACGGATATGTGGATGAGTACATGCTTCAGAGGGAGGATTCTAATGCTTTAACAAAGATTCACGAGTCAATTTTGGTACATGATTATGAGGTATAGTTTTGCTACAAATACATTTTTAGCGACTTAAGATCAAGTTTACAGTTTTTTTACCCCTTTAACCCGTTCCAAATAAGAATTGCCACTTTAACCCATTTATTTGTGCTGATGAGATATGACTGGATCCACATCCCTATACGAATCTTATGCATGTGAGTAAAAGATATTATTTAGATTCCTATAGAAGCTAAGACGTGGCAGTCATGATTTTGAGGTTTATGTTTTTCCTCAATAATAGGAAGAGACATTTCTTTTACACATAATTGTAACTTACGTTGTACATATTTTACAATGATGTTATGTCTTACTCGTGTACTTGCGCAAGTTGACAATTTGATAAACGAGATCCATTTCTTTAAGGGTATACTGATCAAAGCGGGTGTAACTGCGAGAGTCGCGTTTTGGTGCTCATCATGGACTAATTTCCGCTTATGCTCTTAAGACATTGGTTTGTTACATATTTTGTTTATTCAACAATTCTTTTTGGTTTAATTACTTTACCCTTTTAGATGTGTTTGGATGTACTTAAAATGTCTTTTAAGTATTTATTGTAACCTGAAGATCAAAGTGGAATAAATAGATAACATTTCAGGAAGAGTCTGTTTGCAAACATATTTATTTTTCTCGCTAACTTACTTTGTTGTTATTTAAGCTAGAGTGTTTTCATTATAAAAATTAGTAGCTTTATTTTGAGTACCAACCTACATGTTTGTTCTAAATTTTTTAATAAAATAAACTTATATATAGAGATTATAAATATTAAAATAAAAGCATGAGTTAAGATGAGTTAATATGCAAATTAAAAAACAAGACCGTACATATAATAATAGCTCATGTAAAATAATATTTAGTATTTTATTTTTCAAAACTTTTACATATACTTATAGTACGTATATAAAAACAAATTTAAACGGGATTATAACACAACGACCCGTGATAATATTTATTGTTTCTCTTTTTTAAAGGTTTACTAATTATATTCAAAAGAAAAAATATATACATAAAATGAGTATCGTGTATCTATAATTGTTTTTAATAAGAATACATAACATTTTAAAACACTTGCGTAAATGTACACTAAATTTGAGTTTGTATCTAAGCCATGTATGTGTACAGTGCTTATAACTACCAAAAAATTGTATAGATAAATAAAAACATATATACTTAGGGTTTTCTATTTTTAATCCACACATGTAGACAATTAATTTTGTTTATATTTTACTCGATAAGAACATATAATTAAAAGTTTTAGATAAAACCTCGTGCGTGCACGGGTTTTATAACTAGTTGGTAGACAACTAAAATCATTTTTTTTTTTTTTTTGTTCGTAGAGATTCAGATTTTTCTTATGGAATGCCGATTGAAAGAAAGATAATAGCATATTACAATAAAAATCAACTTAGATAATTAGTTTGGTCACTCAATTTAAAATTAAAACACTTAAAACATGTGATCATTGCAGATATTAATATAACATTTTTGAGGTGACAATTAGATAATATGTCACAAATTTATACTCCATTAAATTAAGTAACTATTTACTCTATGAAGATATGTTTGTTATGTATGTTTGAAAATTTATAGTTGTAGTAGCCTTTATAGACAAGCGTTCAAATGAGAAGAGCTTTTTTTGTGAAAACGCGAGAAATGATCATGACCTTCCATTTAGTCCCTCATTTTTTAAAATCTAATGGTCACAATCCATCATAATTTCTACGCTAAAAATATAATATTTACACTAAAGATATGATGGTTACTATAAAACATAAAAACACACACACATCACACTTTTAAAAGTGTGAAAAGAGAGATACGCTCCAACATTCATCTGCACCAACTTCCACCTCAATCATCGCCGTTAACCACCGTCCACCTCAATCATCGCCGATTACGACCGTTCACCACCGCAATCATTACCGATAACCACCGCTCACCGCCATAATCATCACCGATAACCACCATCCACCGCCATCAATCTTCATCATCACTTATCAGTTATCTCGATTATCATCATTAAAAAATCAATACTATCGAGGTATTGAGTAAGTCTGAACAAAGCTTTTGATTCATATTTTGAATCAATGATTAAAGATCATTTCTTTCTTGTGTTTTATGTGTTTGATTTTAGTTATTAGTTATGTTCATGAATGATTTAGTTGAGTATGTAAACTTGATGAAAAAAATGAAAGATGAAGTTCATGGTGGTTTGTCAATGTACACTACGTGTTTGAAGAAATGCTAGTTTTTTAAATGTAGGTTGATGTTTTCTAATCGGCACCATTATTAGCTAGGTTCATGTACTAAAACCTTCCCTGAGTTCCAAGGTCTTGCATATAAAAGAAACCTTCCCTTAGTTATGTGATCTAGAAAATATGAAATAATATACGCCATTTCGGAAGTTCAATAGAATAGTATATTTGCTTATAACTTGATTTGTGTTATGGCTTAAAATAAGATATTGAGATTTGAGAGGCTTTAAATAAGGTATCGAATACCTTCACATGTGAAGAAATAAGGTATCGAATACCTTCACATGTGAAGAAATAAGGTATCGAATACCTTCACATGTGAAGAAATATTGTATCGAACATCTTCACATGTGAAGAAATAAGGTATCGAATATCCTCATATGTGAAGAAATTTGCTTAAAACTTGATTTGTGTCGATTGCTTGAAATAATGATTGAAATTTGAGAGGCTTTAAATAAGGTATCAAATACCCTCACATGTGAAGAAATAAGGTATCGAATATCTTCACATGTGAAGAAATACGAAAAATGGATCAAAACGTTGTGAAACTGGTTGTGGTTGATTAAATGAGATGAAGTACGGATATAAAATGGACAAAATGTTTTTATCTAAACTTATAACCCAATAAGCTCAATTCGTCTCTTTATCATTTTTGTGATATGTCATTATTTTACATTTTTTATCAATATTATCGATATTTGCATTATGTGTAAATATTTGCAGGTTGAAGATAGCGAGTTAGTTGATCTGGTGGCAGTGAGTGCAGGGAACGACCCCGAAGTGGGAAATATGATTGCAAAAGCCATGAGTAAAGTAGGTAGGAAAGGTATAGTGACCATTGAAGAAGGAAAAAGTTATGAAAATAGTATATATGTCGTGGAAGGCTTGCAATTTGATGGTGGTTACCTTTCTTCATATTTCGTTACCGACAGTGAGAAAATGACCGTTGAGTATGAAAATTGCAAGGTAACTTTATCATGATACATTTTTCTCAATATTACTCAGGTAAATAGGAACTTATTATTGGATAGTGATATAAAGTTTTGCCGTGCAGTTGCTTTTGGTTGACAAAAAGGTCACTGATGCACGAGATTTAGTTGCCCTATTGGAGGATGCTACAATAAGCTACAAATTTGTTTTGTTCATTATTATGTAAATAATTATGATTTAGAAGTTGTTTTAATAGATGCTACTTGATATAGGGTGTAGTTGGATTAGAAGCAGATGGGAGACACATAGTTGCAAGTGCTCTTGGTCAAAAGCCCACAACCATCCTCTGGATATCAATCTGCTTGTTCAGGTGCTCTTGGTCAATAGTCAATGGCTGACATTGTGAAAGTAGGCAGACCACTGAATAGGGGTTATACCACTCACTGCTCTTATAGGAACATGGCTCCTACCACCCTCATGATGATGCTTCTGATCAGAAGGAAGGTAAGATAGATATCTAGAACTTGGTTCAATTTGCTTGCTAACTTAGGTCAATAACTGATCCGCGCAAAACCGTCAAGTTTTCTCACGCAAGCAAGAAACTTAAAACAGCTTAAGCACAGATGCAATGAAGATCTGGGGAGTATAGTGTTTCCCCGGGTCGTTATGTCCCAGCGAGCTATGCGATGAATTATCAAACGTTTAGTGATCGAGGAGTTTGAACGGAAAAAGGATTTGGTTATGATTATAACTACGGGAAAAGCCAACAAATAAAAACGGCTTAAATGCAAATTAAAGAAAGTTAAAAAAAAATAAAATCTATTAAATAAACGCTATCACTATAATTAAAATGATGTTTTTGTTTTTATGTTTTTACAAAACTGAATTTAAAAACTACGCGACGTACCAAATAAAAAGTGAAACTTACACAATATTAACCCTAAAAATATGAAAATGATATTTCTACAACCCTAATGATAAAAGAAAATATTTAGAAAAAGAAAATTATTTTTATGACTAATTATCTAATTATTATTAATTTAAAACTATTTTTAACTATTTAATAATTACCTAAAATACAAGAAATTAGGAAATAAAGCTAGAAAAATAAAATTATGACTTAGAAAAGTATAAAATAACAAACTAGAATTTTCAAAACTATTTTTGTATTTTTCAGATTAATTTTCTATTTTCTACAAATTTAAAACTATTTTAATCTAATTAAAATGGTTAAAAATACCAAATAAAGGGAGAAAAATATGGAAAAATCTTTTTTATGCTTTTTATATTTTTCTTAAACTAAGAAAATTGAAAAATTATTTTTTTGAACCTTTTATGAATTTTTTTATATTAAAGGCTAATTAAAAATGCTTAAAAACTAATTTAAATTAAGAAAAATAGCTAAACAACTTGGAAAAATCTGAAAATTTCAGGAAAAGTCTAAATTAATACTAGGAATATGAGAAAATTAGAAAAACAGGCACTTGTGTGGAGAAATTTGAAACTGCTTTTCAAGTGCTTATTGAAATAAGCACTTAAATAAGCTACAGTGACCCTACAAGCACCAAATGATTACAGAAGCTCAAATATGTAATAAGAACTCTAATGCAACTTAAAACAACAGGTTATACCACAGAATCACAATGAGCACAGATTTTATGTCTATGAGTTTTACAAGCTAAAACAGATTACTGGGTGGCAACTTCAAGCACAAGCAGAAGCTTATAAATAAGCTCAAACTAAAATCTACAAATTGGAACTTGTAAAGGACCTGGGTGAGAGTATGTGTGCCAAAAAGAAGACTATGGTGAGCTCTTATGAGCTCTGTACACCCGCTTCAATATCTGGGAAAAGCTCAGCACCAACTGAGTACAGTGGTGCAGGGCATATTGGGCCTGAAAGAGAAGCTGATTTGAAGCTTTTGCAAAAATTGTAAAAATCAGATAAAATGATGGCAAGAAAGAGCACCAGCTGAGCTTTTTGAAATACCAAAATTCACTTGATAAGACCCAAAAATGAACTCAAAACAATTCTTCCTAAATGAGCCCAAACTGACTTTTCACACTTTTTGACTTTTGACAAAATGAAGAACTTTGACTAATATGAACTTTAGATCCAATTTTTGATTTGATACTGGTGTTATATGATAAAACAAGTGTAAAGCAAGCAATGATGATGATATCTTAACACAAAATAATGGTCTGCTATCCCAAATTCACAACAGTGAGACAGATAGACAGATTAAGGTTGAGATTTGACTTTAGGCTATGCAGACACCAACTCTTTGACTCAATTGAGCTCAAACACACTTAATAAACATGATCCACTAAAACCTAACTGCTGAATACACCATTATGACAGATAAAACAGTAAACCCAAACACCCCTTAATAACCTGATTTTGCAACTTGAGACAAATCCAAACACAGAACCAACCTTTTTTATGATCAAATTGACTTAATATAACTAAACTGCTACTAATAGAACAGGTTTTAACAGATTTTAACTACAAATTCATATTGTGCACAAGAACTTAAAAATTACTTACAACTTGTCCAAGCCACTATGGCTAGCAAACTATGAAACAGAGACCACTAATCCTATCAAATCCAACCAAATAAGCTATAATTCACCCCATTCCATGCCTGCAACAACCCATCTCCAATTCCAACATCATTTTTGCCCTGTTTGACTTTTGTTGACCAAGAACCAATTCTGCCTAAAACTGAAATATAAGCTTATAGCAAGCTATTAGGAGCTTGTATAAACTATTTGGAACTGAGTAACAAGCTATATGAAGCTTGGGTTTGTGAAATGGAAACTTGAATTTTTAACAGTTAGCACACAACCATAAAACTGAATGAAACTTGGATTTAATAATTGAAACTTGATCAAACAGAAAATGTAGCTTGAGTTTAGCACTTGGGAACAAGATATTACAATTTTTGAATTAAACTAAGACAGCAATGATAAAATCGACATAAAAGAAATTTTAAACTAAAACTACTACTTTTTCTTTGCTCCTTCTTCCTCTCTTTATACACCATATGGCTTGTCTCTCTCCTCTGAGTGAATCCCAGCTTAAATCAGAGCCATTGAATGGCTCAATTCAATCCTGGCCATTTAAAGTATTTTGGCGCCAAAATCATTTTAACCGTTTGTGAGGTTGAGTGTTAGGTACAAGGGCATTAAATGAACCTTGGCTCTTTGTGTTTGGAGGGGGGGGGGGAAATAGGGGTGATGATGGTGAGATGGAGTGTGATAAGGAAGAAGCAGGTTTGGAATAATGGAAATGGTGTATCATGTGAAGGAGAGAGGGAAGGGTGAGTCAAACCCATTTGACCGGGTTTTAATAACAAAGGGTTGGGTTGGTTTCGGGTTAAAAACGGGTAATGGTTTGGGCCAAGGATTGGATTGGGCCAAAGGGTGTGAAAGGGGTCCAATTGGATAGGTAATAACACAAGGACCATAATTGCAATTTCCACAAAACCAAGGGGCCAATCCTGTAATTTTGAAAAGGTGTTTCAGGGACTGAAATTGACAAGAGTTGATATTACAGGGACCAAAGTGGCCACTTTCACATTTTCCAGGGACCAAATCTGCCAAATTTCAAACTTGGAGGACCATTTTTGTAATTTTCTCAAACTTTTGATATTTTTCACCAAAGGACTAAATTTGACAAGTTATGATTTTAAAAGGACCTTTGGTGACTTTTCTTTTGAAATTTTGACTCAGGGACTATTTTTGACAATTTAAGAAACTTGGGGGACTGAAACTGCAATTTTTGCAAATTTGATATGTTTTTCATCTGATTTTGATATTTTTGCATCTAAAACACATAAAACTCTGATTTGTGATATTTTGATCATTTTGATGTGTTTCTGAGTGTTTTCAGATGATTTTGCAGTTTATTTGTACAAAAATGATGAGTATTTACACACTCATCAATCCCCCACACTGAGATATTGCTAGTCCCTAGCAATGATTTGAGAAAACATAATGGATTTTAATCTCTTTACCAAAAGCCATTACTTCTGGAGTAGCCAAATGTTTCAGTTCAAGTAAGAACCATGGTACACCGATAACCATGTGATTTTGAGCAAACCACCAGCTTCCAACGGATTTGATTTTGTCTTTACCAGAAGCCGTACCCTTCTGGACTAGCCAACTCTTAGATAAATTATCAATATTATCTTTGGTGAGTCGATTACCAATTATGGTTTTTCCACTGCCTTTACCACAAGCCATAACCTTGCGGGCTAGCCAACTCTTCACTTTTAAGGATATGGTGAGCTGAATACCATACAATTTTAGGCAAATTGCAAGCCGTCAATGGATTTGAGATATCTTTACCAAGAGCCGTTTGCTCCTGGATTAGCCAATCCTTTTGTCTTACAGACATGGCGGACTGATAACCAAGTGAGAAAGTGTAAAACACTTACTCCAAAAAAAATTTTGGCCAAAAACGGGGGAATTGGTATAATTATATGATAAAATTCGTGAGAATCCCCCCCACACTTAGAAATGAATATTGCCCTCAATATTCAAAGTACCGGCGGTTATGCCGAAACAAAGAACGTAAAAGGGAAATACTACGGCCATTATTTAGAAAGAAGATTTTTTTTTTTTTTTTTTTTTTTTTTTTTTTTTTTTTTTGAACATGTGGGCAACCCCCCCACACTAGGGTGGTAGAAAGAGGTAAGAAGACAGAAATATGGGTGAAAACCCATATGGCATGCTACTGTTTTTTGATTCCCGAGTCGCTAGCTTGACTCGACCCCGAATTCATTGGTTCATGGGGAAGCAAAGTGGAAGAAACAATCTTCATCGGACTTTCATTCAAAATGTTTGGATAAACATTGAAGTACGTGAAAGTTCCACACCGATGAGATATACATAGAACCGGCTCAAGATAATGGTACATGAAAATGCCGGGATCAAAGATAATGTCTTCATTCCCGAAGGAGTGAAGAAGAGAAGAAATCACAGTATATGTGAGGAATGGAATGAAGATTTTGATAACAATAAGGATCCATTCTTCATCATCTTTAATTTGAATTTGATCATTTAAGCTCATAGGGTGATTTTTAACAAAAACCTCGGGAGGAAGAGACGGGGTAGTGTCCTCAATGAGAAAACTCTTATGATAGAGCATGTCTCCCCCCCGGTCAAGATCAACATCAAAATAGAAATGATCATACTCCGGAGGAGATATGATATGAGAGAGTTCACCGGAGAACTCCTCAGGATCTAGATCAAAGAGAAACGAATCATACTCAGGAAGAGAAAGATGAAAAGTGGGATTGCCACTACTCTCCTTTTTAGTATAATCGTCATCAAAGCGGAATACTTCAAATTCCGGAAAAGAATCATTGGAAAAAGCCTTAAGTTCAGGAATTGGTTCGGGCTTTTCCAAGTCACTATCCACAACGGGGATAGGAGATGAAGCTGACTTAGCACAGAATGATTCGATCTTAGAAACGAGGAGATTTATATTGAATAATTTTTCACGAAGCATCTCGTCCTCAATTTCCAGATCATCAGAATCTCTCGCATCCTCTAAGCTAACTAGCTCAGAAGGTAAGTCCTCGACATAATCAATGTCTCCATAAGATAAAGAATCGTCAAACGAAGTACAATCGTTGTCAGAATCGGAGAACATATCAACATGATCATTTGGAATGTCAAGAGGAGGGTAAGAATCATCATCAAGAGGCTTATCACACATATTACCGGAGATAACCTCGGACTCACTTGGGATTGGGACAAGGCTCTCAACACTAGACGATTCCATTTCTGGAATAGTGCTAAGAGGCTCGTCCCCCATTATGAGAGAGTCAACGGGTTCAACAATGTTTGTTGAAATATGATCATCGAACTCTTCTAAAACGACGTCACTTCTCTCAACCGGTGTGAGTGAAGGGGAAGAGTCGGAAATGAAAGGCTCAGAAACAAGATTGGTTGTAGCCGACAAACTCGCATAATATTCTTTCATTTGAATGGAATCCTCATCATCATCGAAAACGAAAGTCTTGTGATATTGGGTTGATGTAGCATTATAAACCTCGTCATCGGTGGCTTGACAATCGTAAAAAGGATGGGGACCACCACAAATATCACATCTTTCGGTAACGGTAACAACGGGCTCTGATTTTTGCTTCATGCATCGAATATCATTGGTAAGCTCAGCCATCTCAATCGGTTTGTTTCTCGTAGTCGGAACTTTCGATTTGTTCTCGATGATCGTCAATATATCCCTTGGGGTACGATACAAGATATTGCCACCGGCGGCTGCATTAAGTGAATCTTGATCGGTTTGCATTAAAGCATTGTAGAATATATCGATCTGGAGTAATTCCGAGAAACCATGATGTGGGCATTTCCATAGGAGATCTTTGAATCTTTCCCATGCCTCACCAAAACTTTCATCAAAGCGCTGCTGGAAGTTTGTAATCTCGTTCTTAAGATTTTCCGTCTTAGAATAAGGAAAGAAACGATTTACAAATTTTGAAACGAGATCTTCCCAAGCAGTGATCGATCGAGGGGGTTCTTTTTCGAGCCAATTCTGAGCTGCCCCCTTGAGAGAAAATGAGAATAGCATCAACTTAATTGTGTCATGAGGAACATCCCTATATTTTATGGTTGAAATTAATCTATCAAACCATCGGATGTGAGCATAGGGATCGTCCCTCTCAAAACCATAGAATGGATTTGACATAATTAGTTGAATTAAACCAGTTCGTATCTCGAAATTTTCTGAAAGAATCTCCGGTACAACAACAGCATCTTCGTAACCCTCGGTGGGTACTTGGAGCATTTCGAACATCGTACGCATGTCCGCCATTAGAATTAAACATATAGAGGGATAAGAGGAGAATCAAATGGTTGAGAGGATACGAAGAATAGAATTAAACGGCAAAAGAGGGTAAGAGAAATAGAATCAACGAATAAGAGGAATGAGAAGAATATTTTTGGGGTTTTATAAATAGAAAACATAAAAGGGAAAATAAATTTTGAAAAGGAAAATATTTTTGGGTTTTTGGATTTTTTATAAGAAAATATAAATATATAAGGATGGATGGTATGAACAAAGAGTGAATATTCAAATCACTAATCTGCTAGACGGAAGATAATCAGCACAGCTCCCCGGCAGCGGCGCCAAAAATTTGATCCGCGCAAAACCGTCAAGTTTTCTCACGCAAGCAAGAAACTTAAAACAGCTTAAGCACAGATGCAATGAAGATCTGGAGAGTATAGTGTTTCCCCGGGTCGTTATGTCCCAGCGAGCTATGCGATGAATTATCAAACGTTTAGTGATCGAGGAGTTTGAACGGAAAAAGGATTTGGTTATGATTATAACTACGGGAAAAGCCAACAAATAAAAACGGCTTAAATGCAAATTAAAGAAAGTTAAAAAAAAATCTATTAAATAAACGCTATCACTATAATTAAAATGATGTTTTTGTTTTTATGTTTTTACAAAACTGAATTTAAAAACTACGCGACGTACCAAATAAAAAGTGAAACTTACACAATATTAACCCTAAAAATATGAAAATGATATTTCTAAAACCCTAATGATAAAAGAAAATATTTAGAAAAAGAAAATTATTTTTATGACTAATTATCTAATTATTATTAATTTAAAACTATTTTTAACTATTTAATAATTACCTAAAATACAAGAAATTAGGAAATAAAGCTAGAAAAATAAAATTATGACTTAGAAAAGTCTAAAATAACAAACTAGAATTTTCAAAACTATTTTTGTATTTTTCAGATTAATTTTCTATTTTCTACAAATTTAAAACTATTTTAATCTAATTAAAATGGTTAAAAATACCAAATAAAGGGAGAAAAATATGGAAAAATCTTTTTTATGCTTTTTATATTTTTCTTAAACTAAGAAAATTGAAAAATTATTTTTTTGAACCTTTTCTGAATTTTTTATATTAAAGGCTAATTAAAAATGCTTAAAAACTAATTTAAATTAAGAAAAATAGCTAAACAACTTGGAAAAATCTGAAAATTTCAGGAAAAGTCTAAATTAATACTAGGAATATGAGAAAATTGGAAAAACAGGCACTTGTGTGGAGAAATTTGAAACTGCTTTTCAAGTGCTTATTGAAATAAGCACTTAAATAAGCTACAGTGACCCTACAAGCACCAAATGATTACAGAAGCTCAAATATGTAATAAGAACTCTAATGCAACTTAAAACAACAGGTTATACCACAGAATCACAATGAGCACAGATTTTATGTCTATGAGTTTTACAAGCTAAAACAGATTACTGGGTGGCAACTTCAAGCACAAGCAGAAGCTTATAAATAAGCTCAAACTAAAATCTACAAATTGGAACTTGTAAAGGACCTGGGTGAGAGTATGTGTGCCAAAAAGAAGACTATGGTGAGCTCTTATGAGCTCTGTACACCCGCTTCAATATCTGGGAAAAGCTCAGCACCAACTGAGTACAGTGGTGCAGGGCATATTGGGCCTGAAAGAGAAGCTGATTTGAAGCTTTTGCAAAAATTGTAAAAATCAGATAAAATGATGGCAAGAAAGAGCACCAGCTGAGCTTTTTGAAATACCAAAATTCACTTGATAAGACCCAAATATGAACTCAAAACAATTCTTCCTAAATGAGCCCAAACTGACTTTTCACACTTTTTGACTTTTGACAAAATGAAGAACTTTGACTAATATGAACTTTAGATCCAATTTTTGATTTGATACTGGTGTTATATGATAAAACAAGTGTAAAGCAAGCAATGATGATGATATCTTAACACAAAATAATGGTCTGCTATCCCAAATTCACAACAGTGAGACAGATAGACAGATTAAGGTTGAGATTTGACTTTAGGCTATGCAGACACCAACTCTTTGACTCAATTGAGCTCAAACACACTTAATAAGCATGATCCACTAAAACCTAACTGCTGAATACACCATTATGACAGATAAAACAGTAAACCCAAACACCCCTTAATAACCTGATTTTGCAACTTGAGACAAATCCAAACACAGAACCAACCTTTTTTATGATCAAATTGACTTAATATAACTAAACTGCTACTAATAGAACAGGTTTTAACAGATTTTAACTACAAATTCAGATTGTGCACAAGAACTTAAAAATTACTTACAACTTGTCCAAGCCACTATGGCTAGCAAACTATGAAACAGAGACCACTAATCCTATCAAATCCAACCAAATAAGCTATAATTCACCCCATTCCATGCCTGCAACAACCCATCTCCAATTCCAACATCATTTTTGCCCCGTTTGACTTTTGTTGACCAAGAACCAATTCTGCCTAAAACTGAAATATAAGCTTATAGCAAGCTATTAGGAGCTTGTATAAACTATTTGGAACTGAGTAACAAGCTATATGAAGCTTGGGTTTGTGAAATGGAAACTTGAATTTTTAACAGTTAGCACACAACCATAAAACTGAATGAAACTTGGATTTAATAATTGAAACTTGATCAAACAGAAAATGTAGCTTGAGTTTAGCACTTGGGAACAAGATATTACAATTTTTGAATTAAACTAAGACAGCAATGATAAAATCGACATAAAAGAAATTTTAAACTAAAACTACTACTTTTTCTTTGCTCCTTCTTCCTCTCTTTATACACCATATGGCTTGTCTCTCTCCTCTGAGTGAATCCCAGCTTAAATCAGAGCCATTGAATGGCTCAATTCAATCCTGGCCATTTAAAGTATTTTGGCGCCAAAATCATTTTAACCGTTTATGAGGTTGAGTGTTAGGTACAAGGGCATTAAATGAACCTTGGCTCTTTGTGTTTGGAGGGGGGGAAATAGGGGTGATGATGGTGAGATGGAGTGTGATCAGGAAGAAGCAGGTTTGGAATGATGGAAATGGTGTATCATGTGAAGGAGAGAGGGAAGGGTGAGTCAAACCCATTTGACCGGGTTTTAATAACAAAGGGTTGGGTTGGTTTCGGGTTAAAAACGGGTAATGGTTTGGGCCAAGGATTGGATTGGGCCAAAGGGTGTGAACGGGGTCCAATTGGATAGGTAATAACAGGACCATAATTGCAATTTCCACAAAACCAAGGGGCCAATCCTGTAATTTTGCAAAGGTGTTTCAGGGACTGAAATTGACAAGAGTTGATATTACAGGGACCAAAGTGGCCACTTTCACATTTTCCAGGGACCAAATCTGCCAAATTTCAAACTTGGAGGACCATTTTTGTAATTTTCTCAAACTTTTGATATTTTTCACCAAAGGACTAAATTTGACAAGTTATGATTTTAAAAGGACCTTTGGTGACTTTTCTTTTGAAATTTTGACTCAGGGACTATTTTTGACAATTTAAGAAACTTGGGGGACTGAAACTGCAATTTTTGCAAATTTGATATGTTTTTCATCTGATTTTGATATTTTTGCATCTAAAACACATAAAACTCTGATTTGTGATATTTTGATCATTTTGATGTGTTTCTGAGTGTTTTCAGATGATTTTGCAGTTTATTTGTACAAAAATGATGAGTATTTACACACTCATCAATAACTAAGTCCTATTGAAGTTAATCAGCATTTGAGTTAGTGAGTTCATTACAGTTATATCTTTGTTGGCCTGTTGTGATGCTTTACATGCTGCTGAAGTTTACACCCGTGTTCTGTTTTGTTGGAATCACTCCTAAACCTAATTCAAGTGTTAGTGATTCATATGTAATAGTTAGCTTAATTATGGCCTTTATGTTTGTTATTAGCTTAGCCTTATGTAGAAGGCCCATAAGCCTAGGCCCAAGTCCACTAAGGAAAGGAAGGGACTAGGAGTGTTGCCCTAGCTCCCTCTCCTATAAATACTTTGTAATAACCCTCACTTGAGGGTTGGTTGTTCAATTTATTCACTTTCACCTTGCTACGCATAACCGTCCTTATTGTTTCTACGCATAGTGTTTGTGTGTGTTGTTCAACCAATCTATTCTCTTCTCTATTTCTTCTATTGATGCTTGTGTTGTAAACTTAGTGACCTAACAGTGGTATCAATCGCCAAATAGTTGGGTGAACGTAATGTTTTTGAAGTGAGTTTTGGTCTTACGCGTAAAGCATACGGTTCAACTTTGGTTCGCTTAAAAACACATTTTTTACACTTTTTAATCCAAGATTCTTGTACTTTCAACGTTCTAAGGTGTTAAAATAACTGTTTTTGGCAAAAAGTTTCAACCTTTACGTGTGGATCATTGTTTTTGAGCTTGGTTTTTTACGTGGTAGCTGTTCTACGCGTAACCGTTTTAGACGCTTTAGATCATCAAGTTTCACACTTTTGTGTTATTTTGGTGATATTGAAGCTATTTCATCACAAAAATCTGGTTTAGAAACATCTTTGGGCAAAAATTATTTTACGAGTAGTTCTACGCGTATCAAAACCCTAAAACTACGCGTAACTTGTTCCTTGGTTGATCTTCTGTTCTCGTGGTTTACTCGGTGTTTTCTTGCTTGGATAAGCCTGAAAATACGTCAACTTTGGATATCTTTTGCACTGTGATAGTGTAAAAGATCATTTGGGTAAAACCCTAAAATTACGCATAAGCATAAGCTTGCGCGTAGAAATTTTTATGAAGCCTTAAGTAGCCAACAATCAATTCATGAAGCTGGCTCACTTGATATACCTCCAATGCTCACTCCCGGAAATTATGATCAATGGGTGATAAGGTTCTTTAGTTTTTGTGATCTAAAGAAGCCACATGGAAAGTTTTTAAAGAAGGTCATTATGGAAGGTCTATTTCAGATGCCTATTGTTATCACACCCGCAGATCCATATGCCAATCCACCAAGAGATGCTGTCTCCAACATTGCAACTATCTCCGACCTCAATGGTGATGAACTTCTACACTTTGAAGTCGATGAACTAGCAATGCAATACATCCTTTTGGGACTACCCAATCCGATCCTTCGAAGTGTTGATGCTCAAAAGACAGCTAAAGCAATGTGGGAACATATTCATCTTCGAATGGAAGGCACAACACTCAATCAGGAAGACATGGAATCCAAAATCTACTTGGCTTATGAACACTTCATGATTGAACCAGGAGAGACTTTAGAGTCATATCATCATCGCTTTTTAGACATCATTAATGATTTGGACAAACACAACATTATCATGCCTCGAATTGCTGTCAACACTAAGTTCCTAAGTAGTCTTGGTCCGGAATGGGAGAAGTATGTCATTTTTCTCCGTCAAGCTAAGAACCTTCATCATGCTACATACGGATTGTTGTACGACTATTTGAAGCCTCACCAAAAAGAAGTTGACAAAGAAAGGACTATCCGTGGACTCCCGACTTCACAGACAATTCCTGATAATCAACAACTTGCTTTGTGGGCTCAAACTAATCTTCCTCCTCAAACAGCTCAGCAATCAGCTCCTCAACCAACTGCAACCATCACACCACATGATCAGTCACAGCAACAACCTCAACAAACTCAATTGTTCCATACAACAACAACAATGCTCTAGCACTTTACAGTGAAGTTGATGAGGACTCTGCTGCTTTCGATGAATTGCAACAAGGATTTGTTATGATTGCTAAAGCCTTCGGTCGGTATACAAACAAATCCAACAATCGCATTCGTTCCTCATCCAACACAAGGAATCAAGCTGTTGTAAACAATGGACGTGTTGAAGTTCAGAATCGTGGTTATGGTCGTCAGATGGGAGGTGGTCAAGGGTTTAATGCTATTGGAAGGAATAACCAGGGTGCTCCACAACAACAGAGAGCTCAAGTGGTTGAACAGGGGAATGCTCAAAATGGGGTTAATGGTCTTCGTTGTTATAACTGCAATGAAAAGGGTCATCTGGCTAATGCATGTCCTAAGCCGAGGACAAGAGGCAGTGCTTATTTCAAAGAGGCTTTGCTCTTGGCTCTTAAGGATGAAGCTGGTGGAACTCTTAACAACAAGGAACAGAGCTTTATGGCATATGCAGATTCTGATGATGACATGGAAGACTTGCAGGCCAATGCAGCAGTGATGTTGATGGCACAAATGCAAGCTCTACACATGAGTGATACAGGCCCAGTGTATGACACTGATGGCTTGTCTCAGGTACCTGAACAAACAATTATCATTAATAATCTAATATCTCCGCCAACATCTGAATCTGGCAAGGCTCAGAATGTTCAAAATGAGTCGTCCACATCTCATTCTGACGATTTTCAACTAGACCCCGTAGTTACATTTGATGATCAAGATGACCTTATGGTTTCCTTTGATACTCAACTTAACTCTGTGGTTATACTTGAGTATTTGCATAATGATCATGTTGTGTCTCACGTTGAACACGCTGAACCTTTGCCTAGTCCAGATGTTGATCTGTTACTTAAAGACCAACAATCCCGAATGGAAAAATGTCGTGAATTAAATCAGGAATTAAAAAGTAAAAATGCACTGTTAACCAAGGATATTGAATGCTTAAAAATGCAACTCAACTTTTTCAAAACTCAAGAAAACCGTGAAAAAGGTTTTGAAGCCGCTTTTGCAAAATCTCATAAAAACGAACAATATTTAGAACGACAGATGCGTGATCTAGCCGCTTCGAAGAATGCCTTGTTGTCTGAAAGAGAACAACTGAAACATGAACATAAACAGCAAATTAACGCTCTCACCTTGGAAAATCAAAAAGCTAAGGCTGAGTTGTTAAATTGTCAAAAACAGTTCTCTGAATACAAAAAGCATTCAACGAAACGAATAGATGACCATCTTGAAGAAATTATCGGCTTGCAAAACAAACTTAAAGAGTTTCAAAATGTTGTTTACAAACATGATGAGTCAGTCACAGCTATTCAAAAGTTTACTTTAAAACCCAATCCAGATGGATATGGACCGAATCTTGCTGATTACAAACCTAAGCTTTCAACCAAAGCATTCAAACCAAATCCTGAAGTTTCCAGTGCAGAATATAAAATTGATAATTCTGTTATGAGTGTTGTTGAATATCATCGTCAAGAGGAATTAGATGCAGAAGACGAGAGTCGATCAAAATTAGAAAAAGTTGTTTACAACAAACCTTTTAATTATTCACAAGCGATCACTTTCGTCCCACCAAAGGATTCTTCTAACACACCAAGGATTATCACAAGAACGTCTGAGTCTTCTAATGTTAATCCCAAACCAAATTATGCACAAATTTATGGTCATTTACCTTCCATCAGTGAAGTAAATTCAAAACCTGAAAATCGTCAAATTCTTAGATATTTTGACCTTTTCATGGCTGACCTCAAACTTTTAGAACATGAGATTGAATTTCATTCTGAGATAAAAGTTGAACATTTTCAATCGCCTCTAGCGCGAGAACAAAGAGACATTTTTCAGAAAAGACTTTTACCCAATGTTAAAAATTTGAAAAACTGTGCATTATATTGGGAACGGGATTTTCATAAGGAATTTGGATTGATGAAAGTCGTTTTCGAGAAAACAGAAACATCTATTTCTCACACCAAACGTAAAAAGAAAATGTTACGAAAAGATGTTGATCGACTCTTGGAAGATGTTATCTGTGCTGATGCCTATAATGTTGTGTTATTGCATTCTCTGCCATATGCTTCTGATTATATCTCTGCTGATACTATTGATTCTGTTATAATTGTTGAGAATACTGATAATGTGCTTCAAATCGAGTCTTTAAAAGCTGAAAATGAACGACTGTTAAACGAACTTTCAAATTCAAAACGTCGTCTTCAATGGTGTCAAAAAGATTGTCAAAATCGTGAACTTGCTTTGCAAAACAAAATCCACCAGTTGAAATCAAAACCATTTGATTTTAAAATTGAGGAACTGGATGATCAAAACGTGTCTTTCAAGTGTCAAATCTCAAAATATGAACAAGAACTTTCAAAAGTTAAACATGAATATGGTGTCATATTTGATTTACTCAAAAAGACTCGTGATGAAGCATCTAACGAACTTGATCATTATCTTGCACACACTAGAGAAGTCATGAATTTTTCTGGCAACCTTCGTTCTGAAAATCAAGAATTGGTGCACACTATCTTTAAGTTAAGAGAAATGTTAGGAAAGTATGAACAACTTCCGCATACCGTGATTAAGAGAATAGCACCTGTAACACTTAGTAATCATGACCCTAGAATGCCTACTGCCAAATCACAAGATACTAATGTGCTTCCCTCTACTGAAACAGGAATAATTGCTTCTTTTCCTAATGTCCGCACTTCAAAACCTAGGAGCAATACAAGGAAGAATAGGAAGTTGCGACCTAAGAAAAGATCAATAAGGAATGTTGAAGTAGAAAAACACCCTAGGATTTTGAATAAGACTCACGTTGCACCTACTTTAGATATTGCATCTGACAAATGTAATAGAAAAAGTTATGTAACGAATGCTAAACCTTTAAGTACTTTTGATATTCAGTCTGATGCATCTTGTGTTATTTGTCGTAAAAGTATGAATTCTGATTGTCATGACAAATGTGTTGCTAAAGCTATCATTTCTCGATTAAGGAATCCTAAGACTCGGAATACCTCTAGGCCCACTAATCATTCTAAGTCTGTGCTTGGTAGACCGCCCTCTTTAGATTCCAAGAAACGCATTGATATCCCTGTAGCTCCAGTATCACCTCCAAAGACTGAAGTACCACCTAGTGCTTTCATTAAGACTAAGGCAAATACTAGTTGGAGATGGCAAAAATGGTTACATACTACACTAGGATTTAAATGGATGCCTAAAGTGATTGATGTATGTATGTCTACTATAACTGCTTCGGAACCCTCTAACACTTCGGGTTCCACATCTACTTCTATTCCATCTGTGTCGTCTGTGTGTAATGCAGGTGATACAGATCATTCTTTGGATTGTTGATAGCGGATGTTCCCGACACATGACAGGCAATCTTAAACTGTTATCAAACTTTATTGCAAAGTTCATAGGCACTGTCAGATTCGGGAATGATCACTTTGCAGCTATCATGGGCTACGGAGATTATATCAATGGCAATATTGAAATTAGCAGGGTTTATTATGTAGAAGGCCTCGGTCACAATCTATTTTCAGTCGGTCAATTCTGTGATGGAGATTTGGAAGTTGCTTTTAGGGAGAAAACTTGTTTCATTCGTGATCTACAAGGAAATGATCTTATGTCTGGCTCTCGCAATTCTAGTCTATACACAATCTCAATGCAAGACATGGTTGCTTCATCTCCCATATGTCTACACTCAAAGACTACATCTACAAAATCTTGGCTATGACACCGTCGTCTCTCACATCTAAACTTTCAAACCATCACCAACCTTGCTCGACACAAACTTGTTGAAGGTCTCCCACGATTCCGGTATTCTAAAGATCACCTTTGCTCAGCTTGTGAACAAGGGAAAAGCACTCGTGCTAATTTTCCTTCAAAGATGGAACACAGCTCTCAGCATGTGCTTCATCTTCTTCACATGGATTTGTATGGCCCGATGCGCGTGCAAACGATCAATGGCAAACGCTACATCTTAGTAATTGTTGATGACTATTCACGATGGACTTGGGTCTACTTTCTTCGAAGCAAAGACCAAGCTCCACAGATGATCATCACCTTTCTCACAAAAATTCAAATTCAGCTCCGGAACACCGTCCGCCAAATCAGAACAGACAAAGGAACTAAATTTGTGAACCAAACTCTTCGAGAATTTTATGAGAAAATGGGAATAGAGCATCAAACATCTATTGCACGGACACCAGAACAAAACGGAGTTGTTGAAAGACGAAACCGAACGTTAGTGGAAGCTGCAAGAACAATGTTAATTAATGCTAAACTTCCAGATTACTTATGGGCAGAAGCTGTATCAACTGCATGCTATACTCAAAACCTTTCTATGATCACAAAACGCCACAACAAAACACCTTTCGAGCTTATCCACAACAGAAAACCGAATCTCAAACACTTTCATGTATTTGGATCTCTTTGCTACCCAAATAATGATCGTGAAGACTTTGGAAAGCTCAAAGCCAAAGCTGACATTGGAGTATTTATTGGATACTGTGAGAATTCAAAAGGTTTCCAGATCTGGAATCGTCGTACAAAGCAGGTAATGGAAATGATTCACGCTAATTTTGATGAACTTACAGAGATGGCTTCTGAGCATAACAGCTTGGAACCCAGTCACAACCGCTTAAACTTCCCCCAAACCCCATCATCAGCTGAAACAAGCCCTCAACTTACTCGTCAACAAATGGAAAGACTATTTGCTCCTCTGTTCAGTGACGACATTGATGAACGTGCTCCAGGTGTATCCGTTGTTTCCGCTGCTCAACCTGATAATACTCTTATACCTGATACACCTGCTACAACAACTACTGTTGAAGAAGCACCACCAGTTGACTCTACTATAACAGTTGAACAAACTGCTTCCAACGACGAGTACCCCACCTGCAGATTTTGATCCAAATGCGTTCTTCAACCCGTTTGCCAATGAAACTGCTGCACCTGATGTCGCGGAATCATCAACAAACCATTTGAATCCTCAAAATTTGCACAATGTATATCAACATCAACCCTCTACACATCGCTAGACAAAAGACCATCCTCTTGAGAACATCATTGGCAACCCGAATCAACCAGTCGTTACGAGACAACGTCTTTACACAGATGGTGAACACTGCATTTATGCTCTCACTGTCTGCCAATCTGAACCTAAAAACATTAAAGATGCAATGACAAAAGACAACTGGATTGAATCCATGCAAGAAGAACTCAACCAATTCAAACGTCTTGAAGTATGGGAACTGGTTGAAAGACCAACAGGGGTCTACGTCATTGGTCTCAAATGGATTTGGAAGAACAAATTGGATGCTGAAGGGAACGTAATCAGAAATAAGTCACGTCTGGTGGCTAAGGGTTATAGACAGGAAGAGGGTATTGACTTTGAAGAATCATTCGCTCCGGTTGCTCGTCTTGAGGCTGTTCGGATTTTTCTCGCGCTCGAGGCTCATATGAATATAACGGTCTTTCAAATGGACGTCAAAACTGCTTTTCTGAATGGGCAACTGAAAGAAACGGTTTATGTCAGCCAGCCAGAAGGATTCGTTGATCCCGAGTTCCCGAACCATGTCTACAAACTGAACAAAGCTCTGTATGGTCTCAAACAAGCTCCTCGGGCGTGGTACGATAAGTTATCATCCTTCCTCATTGCCAATAAATTCACCAAAGGTTCGGTCGATCCAACACTTTTCATACAATATCACGGGGCTCACATATTAATCGTTCAAATCTATGTGGATGACATCATTTTTGGGTCAACACATTTAAAATACTCAAATGCTTTTGCAAAATTAATGACAAAACATTTTGAAATGTCAATGATGGGTGAACTCACATTCTTTCTAGGAATGCAAGTTCATCAATCACCCCGTGGTATTTTCTTGAGTCAGTCCAAATATGCCCTTGAATTGTTAAACAAATTTGGAATGCAAAACTGTGACACCTATGCCACACCAATGGCTCATACCAAGAAGCTAGATGCTGATTTACATGGGAAATTGGTGGACCCTACCAAATACCGTAGTATTATTGGGTCTCTCATGTATCTAAAAGCTAGCAGGCCTGATATTGTTTTTGCCGTATATCTTTGCTCCCGTTATCAGTCGAGACCAACTGAAACCCACCTCTCTGAGGCTAAGAGAATCCTCTGATACATCAAGGGAACCATTAATTTGGGGATCTGGTATCCGAAGGATTCTGTTTTTGAACTAATAGCTTTTTCAGACGCTGACCACGTAGGATGCTTAGACTCACGGAAAAGTACTTCAGGAGCGTTACAATTTCTTGGTGACAAACTGGTGTCATGGCAATCGAAGAAGCAGGATTGTACATCGTTGTCCTCAACCGAAGCAGAATATGTAGCCATGTCGGCATGTTGTGCTCAAGTAATTTGGATGAGAACACAACTCAAAGACTATGGTTACGTATTTGACAGAATTCCGATGTACTGCGACAATCGGAGTGTTATTGCGATCTCGTGCAACTCAGTTCAGCATTCGAAATCTAAGCACATCGATCTTCGATATCATTTCATCAAGGACCACGTGGAGCAGGGTACTGTTGAATTATACTTTGTGGGTACAGAATACCAATTGGCAGATCTACTCACCAAAGCCTTAGCTCCTGCTAGGTTTAATGAGTTGGTCCACCGGATTGGTATGCGGTGTTTGACTCAAGAGGAATTGGATCAACTCTAAAAACAGTCTTAAAAACCAGTCAAACATCAAAAACTCTTTTGTAAATATCTTTCAAAAACACAATACAAAAATATAAAACCTGATAAAACAACAAAAATATTCTTCTATCTATATTTCTTCAAACATGGCAAATACAATTCTTCCGTCAACACTCAAATCTTTCAAAATTCAGTATTTTTTCGATCAAGTGTTGAGAGGGAGAAAACAAATATTTTTCAGTTTCATAAAACACTGTACTTGCATGTTACCTTATCCCGGTTGTTTCTTTAAATAATGGTGGTCACATTTCTGGTTTTCTGACACTCCTCGGACTAAGATTTATAAACTTTCATTAATTTTTAAGACGAGGGGGAGTGTCGTCAAATTTCTTTCAAAACATCATTCGTTTGGTAACCAAAATGAAAGTTAAAGGCATTGGATGAAAATGGAAAAGGTGGAGGGGCTAAAACTGTCAAAACCTTAAAGTTATTTTTCATAAAATACTCCACCTAATTCATTAAATCCATCACATTTATTACTTCACCAAACTCATCCTACGCCTAAAATTCGATCTTCATTTCCATGTATTGGATCATCATTTTGTAAGTGGTTTAATGATCTTAACGTATTTACAAACAATGGTTTTAAATCTTTTACAAATCCAACAGTTAAAACATGAGATATGAGTGATTTTGTGTTCTACGCATAAGCGTATGAACACATAATCATGTTTGTGTGTTTATGGTTAAAATGATAGTGTCAAAACGTTCCTATAACATCATTAAAACTATTTTGATCATAAATACATACCCAGAAACACGAATTGTTTGATTTTGAAAACTAGGGTTTATGCGTGGGTTTGGGTATTTTCATATGTGAACGTTTCTGGCTAATTGGTAGCTTGCAATATGTTGTTTATGAGTTTAATTGATCATACCTATGCCTGAAATTTACCCAGAAACACTAATGACTTATGAATTGGAAATTAGGGTTTATGTTCGTATGAATTGGGTATTTTTGATTCACTTAGAGTTTGATGTTAAAACTTGGATAAAAAAACTCTATAGGCTTCCTAGACTTCCCAGAAAAACTTTGGTGCAATTCCTATGGCTAGATATCTTACGCGTAATTCTTGAACTTTAGGGTTTAAGTCTACGCATAAGGTGTCTTACGCGTATCTGCTTAAATGAGTATTCATGATATGATCTGAAAATAAATGAATGTATGTGTTAATATTGGTGCTATGATGATTTTATTTCAGGTTTGCAACACGTAAAAAATCAGAATCAAGGTTGTTAGACATCTACGCATAAGGATCACCTTACGCGTAGCATGTTATGCGTAAGAGGAATCTTACGCGTAAGGTTCTACATAAGGGACTACGCGTATCCTGTGAAGGATATGCGTAAACAGTGCCTCTACGCATAAGGTCTACTCTTACGAGTAAGCCTTACGCGTAAGGTTTTATATGCGCTTACGCGTAAGCTCTAAGCATAAGGTCCCCTTTTCCTACGCGTAATATTTCTTACGCGTAAGTCAGGGTCCTAAGCATAAGCTTGCGTTTTACTCGTATACCTATCATGTTTACGCATAAGCTGCCATTTCTACGCCTAAGCCTTGTTTAACCTTAATCATGAATTGTTACGCGTGCAAACTTGTAAATAAATAAATCATAACATCACGAAACCAATAATGTCACTAATAAGCTTAATCGTTTAATATGTTGTGAAAAATAAGTGATAACATAAACTTTAAAACTTAAAGTTAACTAACTCACGAAACTTATCACGACGTCATTGAACTATTGGACAAACAAGTGACTTTGGACTTGTAACAATCATCAACTTAGCACATTCATTAGTTAGACAATAAAACCATCTGTTGACTAACATAATGTCTTTCGATATGTTGGTTCTTTTGGCTAAATTTATTTCAGATCACGACATGGATGCTCAAATGAATGTGGATGCACCAAATGTTCTCACCATTGCTGATATCTTCCCAAATGGCTATCCGATGAAGATTGGAAAGAACAACCTTCGTGTTGACTTTGAAACCCTCACCTGCTCAGAGTCTTCTTGCTTAATTGCTGTAGACATTCTGAAGAATCATCCTTATCAGAATATGCTCTCTAATTCTGCTACTATGCCGGAGATCTACATTCATCAGTTCTGGAACACAATGAAAAAGATCAAAGGACAGAATGCTGTGACAGTGACTCTTAACCACAAACAAGTCACCATCACACCTGCAGACTTAAGGACTGTTCTCCTCATTCTCGACATCGAGCCAACCGAATACGTTGCTGCACCAACTGAAGAGACTGTTCTACAATTCATGATCGACATTGGTTATGACGAAGCTACAGGAGTAATCTCTAAGCATTCATACGTGGATATTAAGAATATTCCTCAACCCTGGAGAACTCTCTACATCATCATCACCAAATCTGTTTCCGGTCGTGACAGTGGCTATGAGCATCCCAAGCTCGTGGAACTGCAGATCTTTTGGGCGTTGATCAACATGAAGCACATTGAAATTGAAGCTCTGATATGGGACGACATGATGTCATTCCTCAAAAAGCTTGGCTCAAATATTCCTTATATCAGATATACAAAACTGTTGATCCAAAGAGCTCTTGGACTCAATCCTGATATCCCCAAAAGACTCAATGATCCCAACAATCACGACATGTTGTCTGAACCTACCCTAACTGTCAGATTCAAGGAATCAACAACGAAGAAACAGGGTGCTGTGTTGCCGGATCACCTTCTGTCTGATGAAATCAAAAAGCTCTACACATACAAAAGGTATATGGTGGCAGCTGAAGAAAACAAAGTCGGTTTTCTCGATGACAAGTCTTCTGGCACCCCCATAAGGAAAACCAGAAGAGGAAGTGCTGCAAGCACTGAGAGTAAAAGGAAGTTTCCTAAGAGGAAACCTCCACACAAAAGGAAAGTTCCATCTAAGGAAGTTGTTCCTTTTCCCATTCCCAAGTCTGAACCGCAAAGAAAGCTAGTGGATGAAAGCTCTGATGAAACCGAATCAGACGATGAGGTTTTCTACTCTGAAACTGCAACCAATGTTACTCCATCAGTAGCTAAACCTCCCAGTCCACCAGCTGACAAAGGAAAAGGAAAAACCCCAGTGACTGAGCACGAAGAAGAAAGCTCTGATGAAGAGCCTCTGGATACTGATTACAGGAGGAAGTTCAAATTCGTTAGACTCTAACACGTTGCGAAAGAGTTTGCAAAGGATCAAATGGGTGGCCCCGGAGGGTCAAGTGGTGATGTTCAATCCACACCAATTCTTGATGCGGTTAATCAACCCGATAAAGGAACTAGTGCCACCATTCTTGAGCAACAACAAACGCAACAAAAGGATTCTATTGAGCATGACATTGTGGAACCAGAAACTGAAAAGTCAGAGAAGGAAAAAGCTGATAAAGAAGCTGCAGCTCAAGCTAAAGTTGATGAAGAGGCCGCAGCTCAAGCTAAAGCAGATGAAGATGCTAGGATTCATGCTGAAGAAAAAGCTAAAACTGGACAAGATGACGAAGTGAACTATGATGATTATCTTCTCAACATTCCAACTCGTTCCAAGGAGAAAACTTCTGAACCTCCTAAGGACCCTGAACCTCCTCATGACTCTTCATCATCAGACTCATCCTCTCACTCTTCACCACCACCATCCAAAAGATCAACCAGATCCACATCCAAATCAGTGAAGAAGCCTAAGGACTCTTGGATCTCTCATGCTAAGACTCGAATCGTTAAAGCTGTCAAGCAGGTCAGAAAGAAAGACGTGCTTTACAGAAAGCTGAATTTTCTCGCTGATCAGGTACAGTATCTTCATGACGATAATGACAAGATGAAAGAAGAAAGGGAATACATCCAGAAGTTCATGCAACGTGATCCTCAAGGGGAAATGAATGAGATGATCAAAGGTTACACTCATAAGTACCTTCTTGACATCGTTCCTGGAGTTACAAAGGAGATGTTTACCAAACAACTCTATCCGAATCTATTGTATTTGGCCAAGCAAACTATGAGATCAACACCAATGCATGTAAGCATCAACCCAATTGATCCCATAATATTCTCAGATGCTGAATCGGTTTCCAGGCTCGTAGCTCAAAAGTCTAAACGATCTGCAACATTTGCCTCTTACGAAGGAAAATTGTTTGAAGCATTGCTGGAATACCAACTTAAATCAGCATGTAGAGAAGAAGCTAAAAGGCCCAAGCGTCCAAGAGACGATGAAGATAAGGATAAAGATAAAGAGCCTAAACGCTCGAAGAAGTCGGGTGAATCATCCTCCATGCAACCTCCACCCCAAAGGACTCCAGCTCAACAAAGATCTCCTCCTCGCTCTTCTACTGACAAACCTCAGGATTCTGAGTTACCACCCCAGACTCAGAAAACCAGTGATCATTTTGAGTATACGGGTGGTGACGATGAGGAAGTCCGTGAGCCCCAACAACAACCCACCTCTCCCGACAAAGTTAAGAAACCAGAATCCTCATCTAGGCCTAAGAAAAAGAAGAAGAAGGCGCCCAAGGCCGACGTCGTATCATGGCTAGACGAGGATGACACTGATGAATACGACTGGTTTTCTACACTTGTTAATTCTACTCCCTATCCATCTGAAGGTCAAGATCTGGAAGACGGTAGTACATTGGAGCATGCAAAGTTACTGCAAGAAAAATTCCAAGTGAAGAAGATGACAAAATCAGAGTTGAAACGAATCAAGAATGAAGCTTTTCAACAGCTAAAAGACAGCTCGGAAAGTGCCATCGAGGTTGAGTATCACCTTGAAAACATAGCACGAGCCATGTCTAACAACATTGACTGGCTCAACCCTGAAGCAAACATTGACTTTACCAGAAGAGATAACGCTCCATACTACACCGATTGGTCTAAACCTCTACCTATAACTGGCCAACTAGATCAGCCTAAGATTCCATTTCGCTACTTCTTCAACAAAGATTTGGAATTCCTTCTACACGGTGGCGATGGTTCAAGGAAATACGCTACATCACTTACACTTTCGTTCTCGGCAGCCATATACTCCAACTGCATAGCCATCGAAGAAAAGGCTACTCACTTATTTTCTAACAATGTGGAACAGTATGACGTCGATGCAATGTACGGGATTCACCATTGGCCAGAACGCCGACGAATCTACTACAAAAGCTGCCAGGTTCGAAAGTCTCTACATGCAGTGTATAGTACTAAAGGAACCGTTGCTATTAAGCATGTTGATCTCTCGTCTAAATGGGACTACACTTTCCTAAAGAATATCCTGGTAAAAAGACAATACGAAAGAGATTATGCATTCTGTGAAGCGGACTTTGAGAATTTGTCTCTCAATGACATTGAAGATCTGTATCTTGCAAAAGTACAGGGACGCATGAGACAATTCTCGACTGAAGTTCAACGTGAATTCATCAAGTCATTACTTATCTTCATCAAAAGCATCGTGATCAAGGAACGTGTAGAAGACTTACTACTGGCTGTTGAATCATATCAGACCCGTGTCAACTTCACCAGACCTCAGCTAGAACTTCCCGACATCAACCAGCTTCCACAATACACCCTCGTCAGCAAACCATTCGGCGTAGTTTATCATAGTGAACTTCAACGAAATTGCTTGATGGCATGTAGAGATCTTCACAAGTTTGGGGATCACACTTTGAAGAAGGTTCGGGATGGCTTGGCTTATAGGTTAAAGGAGATACATGAAGGCATCGGGTCGAAGAAGAGATGGAATTCTCAGGAAAGACGGGATGTGAAGAGGATCATCACTATGATCGATGAAAGGTTGTACAGAAGGGACCAGTTCAGAACTCTGGAGAGCTTTGTAGATGGTCGTCCCAGGATTACTCTCACCGGCTATCAACGCCCTGTTCGCATTCCTGGTGATATTACTGGACTACCTGGTACCCCTTAAACTGCTTCTATTTCATATTATTTTGGATGTGTGATTTTATATTGTCTATGGCTTGTGCACACATTACAGTGTACAACCCGTTCTTGTAATGAAAGGACCCTGTGGTACGCTTCAGTGCCACAATCCTATAAAAGGAGCGAAAGCTTCTTACTTTTGAGTAAAACCTATCAAACCTTTCATTTTTCAAGGTTTTGCTCAAAAGAACAAGTACTTCCCCTTACGTTTTACAAAACCTCAAAAGTTAGTATTACTTGTTGAGGGGGAGTATTTGCTAAAATCTTTGTTCAAACAACTTGTTCTTCGTGATAATCTTCCCACAAAACTCACAATGGTCATATTTATTATCAAAACGTTATCAAAAATAACATTTATATGCCATTTTTGAGGGGGAGAAAATTATTGTGATAAGAAATATGTTGATTTGCTACTTGAATCGTCGTGTGAAAAGACTTAACCCATGAATTGACGGGATCTGAACAGTCATACATTGAAAAGATTTATCTTCCAAAGACTTATCCAAGTAAATTGTACCTATTCGAGAAGCTCTTGATAGACATGAACTTTGACGAGTTTGACAACCTTTCGAGGTTTGTCCACACCTTCAAGGTAGTTATTAGATCTATTTGTCACCTAAAAGCTGACAATGTAACTCTTTAACTATGCAACGTAACCGTGTCCCTCGGGGAATTGTCTATCTTGAGTCGATCAATTCAAAAAGTGCGCGCTCTTTTCTCACTGTGCAGTTTTCTATCAAAACTCTTAAGCACATGTTGAGGGGGAGTATTTCTGAAAATATAAAACTCTTGAAGTGTTCAAACATGTTTTTCATTTACAAACACTTCGAGAGATTTTCATGAAAATGGTTTTATGGCAATGGAGTTATAAGGTGACTAAGGTTAGGAATAACCGTCCTATGATCCGCCAGAGCCGGAGGGATCTACCCAAGGACATCACAAATAGTTAGTACTTAGAAGTCCTTAGGAATGATTATAAAAAGGAGAAAATGAGAATCGGAGAAAGAAGGAGTTGAAGAATTAAAAAGAAAAGCAAAGAAAAGGGTGAAAAGAAATAGCTCTCCAGATTATTCAACTTAGGGCAGACACCGGGTTCAATTCATATGCTACTGGTTGTCACTTGATGACGCCGGTATTGAAGATTAAAAGCCGTCATGGACCCAGTGACGCATGCACTAAACCTTCTTAGCCACTCAAGTTTCTCCCGAAAGAAGCTTGTTTCATTCTCACAAGGAACCCTACGTAAACTATTGGCTTTCTCTTAGAGATTGCTGGTATTGAAGAAGGAGACCCTCTCCCTAGTCTCCGCTCAGGAAAACCAAAACGCACTATTGAGTCTAGAGCCACGAGATTCATCATAAGATCTCTTAGGTACACTTGACATTTTATCACTTGTTGTTCAACAATAAGAACAACAGTGGTACGTTATCGAGTCCTACACAGATCCTAGCAATCTGTCGAGAACATTTATGAGAGGTTCACATATGTGACCCTTAGTGATTGAATGGAAACTCCTGTCAGGGTCAACATCAAACAGCCCTGACAGCAGGTCGCTTCGGTAACTCCCCGTGGTTTACGCTTAGTATGTCTCAAACGGTCTACAGTCGTGAGGTGATGCTACGGTGTACCTCAGTAACTCATCTGAACCGTAGGTGTACTTCGGTACATCGCGTTATCTCACTTATGGGAATCCAGTTCAGGAACGGCCTTTGTGAGAATTAGAGTTGTGTTTTCAAACTATGTTGTTAACACTCTCGAAGTTCAAACTTGTAAGTGCCGGAATCTGCTTATTACTAACCTTTCTTATGTTTTCTTCTTATGGAAGCTCTGGAGCGGACTGATCGTGCAGATTCTTCACATGCTCATACCTACATCATCACTAATGGTAGTTCTCTCAAAAGGCAACACAAAAGTCAGAATGATTCTACGTCAAATCAAAGAATCTACAAAGTTTAAAGACTTAAAGAACTTCATCAGTACTGAAATCCAACGTCAAAGAGCGTGTGAGCATGTTGAAGAATGACGTGGAGACACTGGAGCAACGAAGCAGACCTGTGGCAGACTTGATGCAGACAACAACAACATACTATCACTACCATCACAAAGAACAATGATCAAAGAACAAAGATAAAGATGACGTCAAAGCAGAACTGTTTAAAGAAAACAATTTCTCTACACTGGGGAGATTGTTCAAATCAAGGCAATTCTTCTCACAAGAAAGAAGAATGTCAGAAGACGTCAAAGCTACTATTACATCAGCACCTTCACCGTTTACGTTCATTCATCACCAACACTTAGGGGGAGATTGTTGGAATCACTCCTAAACCTAATTCAAGTGTTAGTGATTCATATGTAATAGTTAGCTTAATTATGGCCTTTATGTTTGTTATTAGCTTAGGCTTATGTAGAAGGCCCATAAGCCTAGGCCCAAGTCCACTAAGGAAAGGAAGGGACTAGGAGTGTTGCCCTAGCTCCCTCTCCTATAAATACTTTGTAATAACCCTCACTTGAGGGTTGGTTGTTCAATTTATTCACTTTCACCTTGCTACGCATAACCGTCCTTATTGTTTCTACGCATAGTGTTTGTGTGTGTTGTTCAACCGATCTATTCTCTTCTCTATTTCTTCTATTGATGCTTGTGTTGTAAACTTAGTGACCTAACATGTTTTTCGGGGTAATAGCGGTGAGACCACTAAATCTTCACCATTTTGGTGGTTTATCACTAAAACAACTTTCTTTTGTTGATGTTTACCATGACCTGTAAATGGTAGATTAAATTTTATGAATTGAGATGAGATGGATGAAAAAGCTTACATTTTATGGAATTGGAACAGACTGTTGAAACAAAAAATAGTTAGTATATGTGAATTTGATACTATGACTTTCATTATTGATGTGGAGGCATGTTTTTATAGAATCTAAAATCATGTTTCTCTAGATAACATATATTGATTATGGGATAAATCTTTTGGCTGCAGGTGGCTGCAAGCAAAAAACTATTCCAAGTGATTTGTAGTGTATTAGGCATCAAGTTCCTGCAAAGTAAGTATCATTGTCAACATCTTGTATTTTATTATGTTTACACGTTAATCTGGCTGTATAATGTGTATAGTTTTGTTTGCACGTTAACACGTGGTAGATTGTAAGATTTTGGATTTGAAAAGTTGTAAGAAGTCATAGATCTCGTACCATCGGCTCTTGAAGTTACGGTATTAGTCACCATTAGTTTTGAAAGTGACAACTTTGTATAACACTTTAACGTGGTTGGTTTCTTGATTCTAAATTCATATATCACAACCCTCGTTAGAGGAGTGACACCATGAGTAAGTATGGTTTTCTCTATTGTATCCTTGTCTTGATCTCTGTTCTGACTTTTCAAGTCCATATAAGCTGATTCATTGCACCGTTTTTAGAATTCAGGTCAATTACTATTTCTTTCTGATATATGTAAGTGAAATTTGGTCTTCTTTTTCTTGTTCACATATATATTTTGGAGTCAGATCAAATAAAAAAGTTCTTCGTGTATGTACAAGATCCAATTTTTGACAAAGCATCAGATGCTGCAGCAACATTTAGAGTAAGTATAATGCGCCTCTTTCTGTATTTAACTTCTTGAAATGTTGCATGCATAGTCAGCCTGTTGATTTATTTCTTTAACCGTCTTTGCTAGTGCATGAATATAACCAGATACGTAGTGCTTAGTTCCCCCATATCATGTGCTCTAGTTCAATCATATCCATTGAATTAGACTCTGGTTTTTAAAGTCGATACACCAGTAGGTGGAATAGTTTTATATTCTGGAACTTTGCTCGACAGTAAATACAATTGCAATGTCAATAAGCAGATACAAATAAGCCGTCTCAGATTCTCAATTAAATAGTGCATGATTCGGCAAGTTTCAATGTTAATATATCTGTTCTTTGATATAAAAGGCTATACTCTTGACATTAGTGACACTATCATGTTTTTCTATATCATTTGAAATGAATGTTTTAATATTAGTTTGAACTTTTTACTTATTCTCATTTTTTTTAATGACTTTACATAGGTTAACCCACGAACTCTGTTTTGGTAGTTATTATAAAGTCATTGTAGAGATTTTTAAAGGTTTTAGTATATATTAGTTTGTAAGAAGTTCTGAAGTGGGTGACCTGAGCCATGCAAATGTTTGATTGCTGATGCAGGCTCTTGAGCCTTCCAGTGAATTTAACGGTCCCATTTTGTTATAAGGAAATTTGGAAAACGTGTGCATATTGTCGTGTGATGCGCAAATTGAAGAATTGAAAACATTCATTATGGAAACTGATATGAAAAATTAATTTTTGATCTGAGGTACTTGTTTTTTCTTTCTTGTTTTCCTTGAAATTGACTTTCATCTTTGTTGTTTTGTGATTTAGATGCTGTAGTTGATCGAACAGGATACTTATTTGGCGCCAATTTTACGCCGCATGTGCTTACAGTTAAATTTGGAGAGGTATTTTTACATATTACATTTTTCCTAATCTATTTGCATTGAAGATTTGCATTTGACCAACCCACATTATTTTACGGAGCTGTTTGACCATTAGTCAAATGAAGTACAGTAAAACCTCTATTAATTAATACTCGATAAATTAATAACCTCGATAAAGTTAATAATTTCTCCAGTCCCAACTTGGGACCAGTACAAATCTGGACCCCAATCGATAAAATAATAAGATAATAATTTTTTTGAAACCCCAGTGTATATATATTAGTCCCAATGAAACTATAAATTAATAATTACAAAAAATTATATATATATATATATATATATATATATATATATATATATATATATATATGTGTGTGTGTGTGTGTGTGTGTGTGTGTGTGTGTGTGTGTGTGTGTGTGTGTGTGAGAGAGAGAGAGAGAGAGGGAGAGAGAGACACTTCAAAATCCTAAGATTTTTTAGTAAAAAATAAATCTATAGTCACTCGTTTTTTGTTAAACTTCAAATCTATATTTAGTTTATCTTAAAAATCCCTTATTGCTCTATAGATTTGGTACGTTATCTTTTTGTATAGCAACAAAAGTGTTAATTTTATTTTCATAAAGTGTGAATATGAATTCATAATATGTTAATTGGAACTTGTTTTTCAAATTTATTTTTCGTCTTTAATGAGTATACATTGTAACTAGCTAGTATATTAGACTTTAAAATTTAATAGCAATACATAAAACCTCTTTAAATTAATAAATTATTAATTTATCGATATAATAATATTTCGCTAAAGTAATAAAATATCCCGGTCCCAACACTATTAATTTATAGAGGTTTTACTGTAATTGTTCTTCTATGATGATGAAAATAAGGGAATCCTGTGGAACTTAATCATTAGAATCTTGCTAGTAATGATAATTATTTGCAAATAGATATATATATTTGACTCCGTATTATACATTGAAAAATTGAATGGTTGGCGGTTTTCATGTTATTAATGGGAGTGTATCACTATAATTCACGCATCTTCGATGCTCAAAATGGACAGTATTTTGTTAAGTTTAGAAGGTTTTGACTAATTAAGAAAGTGATAATTTATATATATATATATATATATATATATATATATATATATATATATATATATATATATATAACAGGAGGCATTTGGCATTAATGCCACCTCAATGTCACATAATCTAATTTAATGCCACATAATCATTTGTTGTCCAACTAAGCAATATTTATGTCCACCTAAGCACTAATTTTTTAATTTAATTAGATTTTATATAAATTTCGGATTTTTAATAATTTTTTTTTGTAAATTACGGATTTTTAATAATTATTTTTGAAAATTGTTTATAAAAAAGGAGTCTTGCAAGGATTGAACCTTGGTCATTTGGATAAATAACTTGTGTGTTTACCACTTAGGCAACAAGTTATTTTGATAATTATGTTGCATATTATAATCTATAAATGGCTATAATTTTATTGGAATCATATAGTAAATACAATTATTAGAAATCTCTATTCTTATATTTATGTTTCTAGCCAATACATAAATATATTTATGTCCATTACCCTAATGCGATCTTTATTGTACTTCACATGCTAAACCCTAATGTGATATTTATTCATCTTCATTCCTGTATAATACAATCATGATCATAATACAATCATTGTTTTTTGCATGTTTCATGTTTTATGTATCCAATCTTATATCTGTTGTGGTGGGTTATGAAGATGCTATTTTATTATGTTATTGTATTACATAAATAGTTGTTTATTATGTTTGTGACTTAATGTTTTTAGTGCTTCATATAAACATTTACGTTTACTTTGTGCTAATTTGAATTATTTTATATCATTATAGTGGTAGGCTGCAAGAAACTGAAAAACACTGAATGGATTTCAAGGCAAGATCCTTATGTTTGTGTTAAATACGGAAGTAACAGATCACGAACTCGTGTTTGTACATGTACTTTTTCTCACTCTAACTGTAAATCAGTAAATATATGAGTTAACTAATTCAGATTTGAGTTAGAATTATTGGTATTATTGTAACAGATGGAGACAAGAACCCTATATTTATAGAGAGATTCGTGTTTCGTTTGATGGAATGATTAAGAGAGTTAAATATTGATGTTTGGAATAGCAATACTCTTTCGCGTGATGACTTTATTGGCAGTGGACGGTAAATTCTTCTTCTATAGTTAGCGTGTTTTTCGTATTGGCGATTATTGGTTTATTGATGTTTTGGCCAGTATGGTTGGTCTTTTTGGGTGTATAGGGTTCAATTAGCTAAGGTTCTTTTTTGCGGATATGATGATAGTTCTTGGCCATTGCAGACTAAAACTGGCAGGTTTGTGTTCTGACGCATGCGTTTCAGTCTTTTAGTAGCAACAGCTGCTATAATTATATATATCTTTGGGAAAGTTTTGGAACTCCGAAACATACTTAATGTTATAACTAAAAACTTATCTTAAGTTTTTAAGTAATTTAGGTCAATTTGTTCGAGTGATCTAGCTTTGTTGTTTGTATTTAATACAAGTTAAAGAAACTTTGAAATCTCTGTGGCGAGTGGCTCATAAACAAGCTTTTTTTTCATTTACAGAAGCCCACAAACAGTTATGCGCCTTCAGCCGCACCATATACTTCTATGTACTATGCACCACCACCAGCTTCAGTAGCTCAATATGTACCAGCCTCAGCCGGAGCTTATTTTGCACCATCTCCTTACTCATGTGCGCCAACTTCATATACTTATCCACCATCCCCATATCGGCCGCCTAATGTAGGCGTTTATCCACCAGCCCCATATCCAACTCAGGTGGCGCCTTATCTTCCTCAACCATATGGCTCCTATAATCCTCATGGTAACTCAACATATTCTGATTTCATATCAATCGATGTTTTCTTTAATTGCTTCTACTTTCTTCTTTTCTTGAAGCTTGCTGCTACTTTTTGCTTGATGGTGTTGCTGCTTAAGATTGGAAGGGTATGTTTAATTGCAAGTTGTGTTATACTATTTACATAGCGTTGCTTTGATTTGTGAAATGGTATTTTAGTATAGTTAAGTAGGGATTTGTTAGATTTTTTAACGGAAGCGTGTCTCGGCTATTTACTTATTTAGATTGTGTAATTGATGTGGTCTTAGGATAGTCGTTTATTGTTTTAATCTTTTTATTATCTAAGGAAGATTATTTACAGGTCTAATAGACGGAAAAAACGAGTACTATCACTAACATCCAAACACCCCCTGACAGCAACCAAATCACCTCTTGACAGCAGCATCGAAAAACCCTGACCAATAACCAAATTTCCATTTGACTCAAGGCAGATTTGAATTTAAATGCTTTTGTTTCTTTAAAACAAAGATCTATACCAACTACTGGCCTATGAGGCAAACAATTATATTTTAAGATCGGGGTGTTTGTTTTCTTTTTTGCAGAGTTGTTACATATAAAGTGACTGGAAAGGCCAAAGGCTATGGCTTTGTCCTCTTCAAAACCCGAGAAAGTGCACAAAAATCCCTCAAACAGAAGAAACTGAGGGGTAGTTAACCCGAATGCGGTAGAGCAATCCTACAAACCTGTAACTGCAGGCGTAACAGAAGCTCAAGAGTTGGAAAGTTATATTGCCGTTAGAGAAGAGCTGTATAAGTATAAATTTGTATAACAATGATGGGATGACGGTATATTAGCTATTTGCTTTAAACTTTAAAAAAGAAAAATCATTTTGTTTGATTTTTTGCAGCGAATTTGTGATTATATGATAAAGAACGACAAGGGAAGCCATAAATGAGCTCCAACTAACCCCTGAAAATGACATGCCTTCCAGGTCTAATCAAGTATGTTTTAACTTTTCAGATCATTATAATAGTGCAGAAATAACCACCTTCTCTTTTTGTTTATACTATTTTGTAGCTTGATTGTGGCCTTCAATCATCTGGTATGATTATGTTTGCAGACTTTAATAATCATTTTGAACATAGCACATACATAAACACCCTGAAATGACTTCATTTTATTCGAGCATAAGCCTTACTTCATCTGTGTTGATGTACCATGGCAATTCATGTGGCCCGTAATCATGTTACTGTGTCAGGTTGGGTCACTAATTAAAAACTAATACCTTTAAAAAGTTTACAAAACCAAAGTTTTGCCCCAAAAAAATGGCACATGTTCCTTCTTATTTTTGGATGAGCACCCCTCAACTGATAGTTAGCTAAATTAAACTGTTAATGCTATCTAGATATATTTAATATTGACTCTGATTTAATGATATTATGTCTGTCAAATTGCAGTGTGAGAAGATCAAGCTAATGCTTGGGTCGAGGCTTTGAAGGAATATGAAAACGAAATATTGATCAAAGACGAGATGACACAAAGAGAGATTACTGAATTAAGTGAAGATGAATACGAAAGAGCATATGAACCAAAGTTAATGGCAACAGTTAAACAGGCTAAATTGTATAGGCTAAGGACTTTGATGTCCCGGTCTAAGAGAAAAAGCTCACAAGATGTGGGCCACGTGGTTGGCGTTCAATACTCGAACCACCAAGAGAGCCACGCAGCCAAAAACATTTATGAAAAAAAACTCGCAACAACGCGTGGACTGTCATACTCAAATCTAAAGTCATTCTATGGAGTCGATACATAATTAAACATTATGGCTGCTGCAACATTTTTTTGAAAGGCCAAGTACCTAAGGCCATATTCTATGGAGTCGACGACTTTTTGCAAATGCAAACGATTTGCTAGATATGCCATGTTCTCAGTTTAATCTCCATCTTTATCTTCTGATGGTACCCAACGACATGCTTGCGGACAATTCAATCAGAGTTGAGGTTTACCTTTTACCTTAACTATCTTATCATTATAAAATATGCCATATCCTATAATATACATGTTAATCACAATGTTTTTTGGTATGTCCATTAATAAATCTTATGTTTCTTAAGTGAATACTCAGCAATTGTACACCAGACAAATTATGTCCGGATCCAGTTCCAGTACTATACTCAAAGAAATTAATTCAAAGGTATAATCTTACTTTGTGTCATATTTCAGAAGCATGCTCAACATTCTTCTATCAACTATAAGATAACCAATGAAGATAATAGCAAGAAACATCATTTTATCCTAAATTACTTTTGGTTTCTGTAGCCTATGATCGAGAGTAGATTATCAGAAGACGATTCCGGAAGCTTTCCGTATGCATCTGCAACCACTGTTTATAAACCCCTCCTAAATAAGCAAACAATATGCGAACCATGTTGAACCTGTTAATGGAAATATTTCAAGCTATGTTGGCTCAAACGCAAGGTATCAACTTCTTCATGAGGTTTGTTTATCATGAGTTTTAACTCACTTGTGCATAAGAGAAAATAAAAAAGCACGATCTTTTTGCTCGAGTTCAATAAATATGCTAATAGTTGTTTTTTGACATATAGGAAAATGAAGAGATTTCATTGCTCCAACAGATAAGCGTCACTCCCAATCCAAAGAAAAAAGTAAAAATCAGTCACGACTATTTAACGTCTCTACATTTTAATCTTGATATGGGTTCACTCACAAGAAAGATTTTTTTTTCCTTCAGTTTTTCATATGAAAGTCCATGTTGAAAAAAATTCAAACTATACCACATTGTCCTACTTTTTTTATTTTATTTTATTTTTGCTCATGGTCTTTTATATATGTATTCAACTTTTATATATAGTTGGTTGTTGCTTCTAAATAGCCACTAAATTAATAATAAACAATATTAGGCTTCTCTGTTGTAGCCTAAATCAACTTTTACATGCTAATAATAGCAACAACACCTGCATTTTAGTGTCAAATGTATCTGAACATGATTTTATCAATTTCGACCTATTATCAATTTATTTTATATCAATTGCTCTAATGCTAGTATGGTCATCCCTAACATACTAATTCTTTTGATTGGTAATGATTATAAAAACATAATTTTAAACTTTACCATTTCTACAAGTTTTGTATTGATTTATTAGTTAGTATTCTTAGATATATTTAATCATGTAAACAATTTGTAGTTTATTTGAAAGTGGAGCTTCTTTGCTTTAACATGTGTACCTATTAATTTTTTCAATTTTGAATCATTAAGTTGGGGGTTTCTAGATATGTTATAAATGTTTCTTCCATGGTGTTTGTTGATTGCAGGTTTATTATTTCAAATGCTCATGTCTTTCTTTGAAGAGTTGGTAAAACTAAAATCTTTGAACTTCATAATAAATTTCTAATCTATGATACATTGAGATGTCTTGAAAACTATGCCAAAGATACACCTTTAAGTGAAAAGGATTTGTGGGCTTGAATGCTTGATACATTAGTATTATGTACGTACGTATTATTTGTTGGCATATAATTATAATTCAAGTGTCGAATGGAGATATAGTCTTAAATGTATGTACTTCTCATTTGTTGGATGACTGGTCAAGGCTAATACTCAACAACTCGGATCCATTTGGACGCCAACAGACAGCTGAGTTATTTTCTAAACACCACGTGATGTCGAAACTCGAAAGCATTAAAAGCATGTGAGACGAGTAAAATATTGGTAACTCACTTTTCCTTTCACCACCATTTCTGCATAGATTGTGGTAATGGGTTACTTGAGGTTTGGGTAACGGGTAAGTTTGGGCACGTGTTAGGCTGGGTTGACCCGGATATACATGTACCTTACATGACACTAAAATTTGAGGGCGAAAACTCCCACACCACATAAGGTTTGTTTAAATTCATGCACTAACTAATTCACCTCAGTTAAAAAATTCGTTTTTTTTTCAAGAAAAACGCAACAGTCATGTTTGTGTAGTTGCAATTTTGGGAAGTGGAAATAATGCATTTTATGTGCAACGACGTTGGGCTATACCAAAATGGCATAGACGAAACCCTAAATCAGATAAAATGGTGAGTTGTTATCTTTGTATTAAGCACCTACCCGTACCCCCACCATTGGCCTATGACATATGCGCCCACACACACACCCCACTATAATTATTTAGTTCACACAATCTTTGTATATGATTGAAAGTTTCAAGAAAGAGGGTGCTGAGATGAACACGAGGTCCTTCCATGTACACATGGGTTTTGGACAAACTAAAACCGGGTCAATTCAAGTTATACGTTTTTTCTAATGGGTCAAAGCGATAAATATGAGCTAAATCATAATGGGCTGAAAATGATGTAAGTATATCTCGAATATGAGCTTAATTGATAATTCTTATAATTTACGGATTCAAGAGAGCCGTATATATGTGATTGTTTTGAATTCAATTTTATAATAGCCGGTTTATTATTAAGTTTGTGTTGGAGGGTGTTTGAATGAAAATTTTTGTTGTATAATCTTTTATTTATCTTTTTTTGGAAAATAAATCACATTATATAGAAGGGAGGAAGTTGGTTTCAAGCCATTGTTCCAGGTTGTGACAATTAACTCCATTAAACAACACATCGATAAATAAAAGGTCTCTTACATAGGTTCAAAGGCTCTTAGGAATTACTGTAGTACCCATATTAAATACGGTGTGTCTGCACATACACACGTTTCTTCTCAATATCAAAACTACCCATCCATGTCGTGTATTTATCATCACTATATACACGACATGTACGTGTATGGCTAGGAATGGTCTTAACAATTATATTTTTAGCCATGTCGGGTACAAAATCCCATGTATACACGACATGGGTTTTTCTATGCCCATATAGAGGACTAATATACACGACATGGACTTTAGTAAACGACATGGGAAAAAGTTAAACTAAATGTCGGGTATAGAGTAAGAAAATACACGACATGGGGTAAAAGACAAGGGCATGTGGGGTATAGTGGACGAAAATACACGACATGGACATTTGTATACACGACATGGATTGTTGGAGGAATCTTTATATTCAAAATTTAAAAACTTACAAAAAATACCCTTTAACTTTTTGATAAATACAACTTTTTTATATAACAAACTTTATTTGTCAAATATTTAGCAAATATCTAGCAAATTCGTTAATGGAAAAAATATCGTTACGAAGAGCTCTGAATTACGAACAAAACGAGCCCAATATTGATATGCTTTTAACGCATGTACGATTTTATAAAAAATGTTGAAGTTTGATGTATATATATATTTTTTTTAAACTTTTGAAAGTATTTAGAATCTTGCATTTTGAAAAATAAAAATACTTACAAAAACTACCCTTAACTTTTTGATATTTACAACTCTATACTAACTAATAAAACAGAGTTTTTAGTTAGCCATCTAATTAATTTTTTCTAAATTTAACTAAGCATCTCATGCTGACACGTGTCTTCACTAAGCTTTTGAATTCTCATTTGAAATTCGATAGTATTAACCGCACATACAATCAAAAATATTATGGTCAACCATTTGACAAATAACTTCTAAACATTAAGGTAGTAAATTGTTCTGCTACACACACATTAACTAATTTTATATGAAGTCAAACTTTTTTTTATGGCAACTCAATACCGTAATATAAATTTTTTAATACAAGAAACTAAAATAGGAATATATTTAATATTTATTTTGGCTTCCACTACAAGTTTCGTGTATAGTCAACTTATCATAATTTGTATCAATAACAAAATTAATTTAATATAAATCAAACAATTTCTTTTATGTACTCTTTCATTTTCATCTTTTTATTCTTTATGCAGGTTTGTTCTTTCGTTGTTCATGAGCATCAATTTATAATGGTAATGCATGCTAATCTTTGACATGCGTTTGACACTTTCACATGTATTACGTAACCATTATAAATATTGCATGGAGGGTGCATGTATAGTACAAACATGTTATAGTAGCTCTGAGACTATATTTTCTTCCATTTTTGTGATTCCTCATATGAACAAATTATCATGTTTAATTCATAGTTTTCGAAGAGTAAAGTATTGGTTCTGAATATTAAATTGTTCGCTCCTTAGCATGAATGTTTTATTTCAATTTGCATTATCGATTATAATCTTTTTTCTTCATGTGCTTTTCATCGTCATACTCCTTTATTAAGGGTTTTTTAATCGAAGTTTCTTATTTGATTTCTTGAACCAAGAATATATTGGATGGAATTAGGAAAGTAGGAGATGCAATTCAAAGTCAGGTTTCTTCAACTATATACCCTTGATTACTCTTCTAGAATCACTTTATAATACTTTAGTAATGTTTTTGGTATGTGTTTTTGGAGTGTGGTAACATCCAAATTGAAAGAAGTTTTTGCTATACTTTAATCATCAAAATGTAAATTCGTTCCAAATCTTGCACAAGAAGTATTTTGACATAATCGATCTATTCCTCATATATTATTGGTATGTGACTTTGTGATTTCGGTTAGAAGATTTTTTTTTTTTTTTTTTTTTTTTTCATGCTCTTTTCAATATGTATGCAAAGCTTCTTAATACTTTCTACACCTTTTAATATGCTCTCAAACGACTATAGTTATGTTTATAACTTTTGTGAGTTAATGGTTCAACTTTATAATCTTTTTTAATATAATTCAAAAAGAGTTAAAGAGCATTTAAGCAAACACTGCTCATTTAGTCAACTAATTATACACATATTCAAAATAAAAACAAAGTTCACCCGAAAATTATAGAAATCATTTAGCTGTTTCATAATTTGTTCCTTAGTTAGTTAATTCCTATTATTAAACTATTCTTAATCTTAAACATATCACGACACAATTTATTGAGTTGCTAATCTGTTCACATTTTATTCACTTTGCTAATATGTTATTTTGTTTTCTTCACCTTTATCTTTTGGCTCACAACTTTGTGTATACACTGGCTTTTTAGATGGAAATTAACGCATATATATCGTATCAGGTTCTCATTGGTTCTTTCAACATGTATGAAAAAATCAATCTATATTTAGTTTTTACTGTGGCTATTTTCTTCATGCAACTAATATTATTTTTTCATTCTTTTGGTTTCTTTACAATGAGTATAGCGTTTCATGAGTCGCCATAGAATACATGTGGAAAATAGCTCGTCATTCAATTTGATTTTTAAGGTATGCCATATATTTGGTTCACATGTACCATGACTTGGATTTCTTATATATCTAACTTAGGTGCATAACAAGACCATCCCTAATAAACATTTTTTTTATTGGATTAAAATAGCAAAATTTATTTTTCTTTAATTTTTATTGGTATAATCCCTCATTCCTGATTTTTATTGTTTTCTTAGGTTAATTGTTAACAACCTTAGATTAAATCTCAAGCTCTCTAATAAGAACTTCACATTGAAGTTGCTTGGTGGAAATGATTGATATAAAGATTAAACAAAATTCTAGAAATCAAACAAGAAATAAATAACTCCTTCATTATGAATGATTTGCATATCATCAATGCAATCAATTTTAAGTTCCATAATGATATTCCTCTTAAATAGTATTTTACTTTTGAAATAATGTATGTCTCGAATGTAGACAGGTTGTTATCTATATGACACTCACTCAAATCATTTGTTAGTTGTATTTTAGCCATCATTAATCATTGTTAGTTATTATGTTGTTTTACGTTGTAAGTAAATTGAAAGAGGCTCATTTTCAATGTTTATTCGGATGTATTGTATTAATCGTTGCTGTTAAAAAAATGTGTGCGTTTTTTTAAATCTTTTTGGTATATGTGACTTGATTTTTGTTTAAAGGAGCTGAAATAATAAGTGATATAGAGTGGTTTTTGTTGGGATTTGATTTCATATGTAAAGGAACACGGAAGTGAACATAATAATGTATGACGTTGTTGTCTTTTCATTCGTATAGTATTACTATATTATCTATTACAAAACTTAAGTCAAATACCATGTAATTTGTTGTGCAATAGTCTCATAAATGTATTCTACACTATCAACATGAAACACGATCGGGCATTATTGACACGTATAGAACAGTCTTTAACTTTCAGAAGATAGCAACTTAATTAAGAAAGAAATGATTACAAGCGACTAAAATAAATGATCAACGAAGTTACGTCCAATACATATAAATATAGTATACTACAAAATATCGATATCGATTGGTCTCTTGAATATGGAATCATATGAAAAACCTTTGGACTTCTTGAGGATTTCAGGCGTTTATAAGGACATCTTCAATGGGAGGTAGAGCGATAACTTTTTTTGCTTAAAAAATTGCAGAAAAGCTTTTACTCATTGCAGGAATCGCTTTTTTTCCTCAGACTTGAGAATCTTCAGGTCATTTGAGGAGTGACTTTAACAAAAGTCTCTTTCTCACAACTTACTTATTTTATTTTAAAAAATAGAAAACAAAAGATTTGCAAAGACTTTTTAGCATTGAAGTAGAATTAGTCATTAAAGGTAGATGGTAGTGAAATGGTGATTTGGGAAGAAAAACGTCGTTAATAGTAAATTTGAATTGCCAATAATCTAAACTTGGGTTGAATTTTGTTTATTTATTTTTAGACATGATAAAGGGCGTTTTTTCTAAAGCTTTGCATTTGACGCATATATACTTTCATGAATTTCACGAATAAGAAAGTTGTCATTAAACTCAAGTAAACTATAAGTCAACAAATCCAATGTTTGTATATATTTTCTTTTTGTTACCCATGCTTAACAAAATTATTTATGCCATTCTAGATGCGCCATCTACTCTACCAAATTTTTTTTGGAAGTAAGTTTGTATTTGTCAAATCATATTTTTACACATAGCAAAGTATCGGTTTTCGTGTCACGTGTTAAGAGCGAAAGAGGCTTAAAGATGGTCATTTGCCAATTGTGATGAACATGGTCATATCACTAATCGTACAAAAAATGTTTTCTGTAAAGAAGTCACAAAATCTGTTATTAAAGGTAATCATTTTTATTTTTTTCTTTTGAATTTATCATTTATTTTTCATTTGATTAGTCTAATTTTAATATATGATTAATCAAATTATATTTACATTGTCACATTGGTTGCAACATGTTGAAGTCGAAATGCATAAAATATAACCGCCAAAAAAATTATTAACCAGTCGCGATTTGCAAAAAAAAAATTATATTATCTTAGATGTTCCATTATTACACTTTATCATGAGTACCTTTTTACAAACATGTTTTCCAGAATTTTATGGATGATTATAACCTGTTACGTGATACTGTATTATCTAACTAATATTTTTTTATTCTTAATTTCCTTTGTTATGATTAGAAATAATTATGGTTGTTGATACTCTTTACGGTAATAACTTGAAAATATTGATTTCTTTAGAGATAAGTAGTTGATAGATCCAGAAATTAATGTTGCAATTTGAGGATGCAATTAGGTATTTTAACTTTTATATGTGCTATATTTATGATCTTTGTTTGCTTTTTAAGGTTGAAATTTGAGGATGCAATTAAGATATTTCTAATCTTGGTTTGTTCGTTTAAGATATTTTCACTAAGATACAAGTTCAACAACACCAAACATTAAGTGTATATTATTATTTGACTATGTGTTTGATTATATACATGTTTCATTAGTATTAAGTTCCTTTTAGAGCACACGGTACCTTAACTTGGGAAGGTGAGTTAAGGCTTAACTTTTTTGAGTTAAGGTGCGTTAACCACACCGCCCAAGTGAGTTAAGGCTTTTGAGTTAAGTGTACATAAAGGGGTTAACGCTGCGTTAAGGGTGAGACATGCATAAAAAAAATACCACTTCTACCCAAGTTAAGGGTGAGTTACCACATCGCGTCCCAAGTTAATGGTGCGTTAAAGTGAGTTAAAGTTGAGTTATGATAAAATGGTGTTTTTTTTAGTTAAGGTGAAAAGGTTAAAGCTTATGTGGCGCTGACGTGACAGTGTGTTAATGCTTAACCCAAGTTATGACACCCCTGCTCTTATTAACTGTGTATACCTAAGCGGCCTTACTGCATAATACACAAGGTATTATCTATTTTTTCCCCCTCTTTATAATACCCGTCAATTTGACGGGTCATTTAGCTAGTTTTTTATATAACAAACTTTATTTGTCAAATATTTAGCAAATGTCTAGCAAATTCGTTAATGGAAAAAATATCGTTACGAAGAGCTCTGAATTACGAACAAAAAGTAAATATTTTATTTATGAAACAAGAAATATCGTTTGGAAATATAAACGTAAATATTCAAAAATTTAAAACGGTGTCATTTTATTTATAAAACTAAAAACGGCAACATTTTTTATATAAAACAAAAGTTTTTATTCATAAATTAAAAACATTACATAGAAATTATAAAACGTAAGCGTACGAAATAAAAAGTTTATGAATGTTCAGAAAAATATAAAATGCAAACTTTTGCATAAACTTTTAATTTATGAATATTTACGTTTATATTTCCAAACGATATTTCTTATTTCATAGAATTATACGTCTTTGTCTCATGTGATTTAAGAGTATGTTTTGAAAGTTTTTTTCTTAATATATATATATATCAAACTTCAACATTTTTTATAAAATTGTACGTGCGTTAAAAGCATATCAATATTGGGCTCGTTTTGTTCGTAATTCAGAGCTCTTCGTAACGATATTTTTTCCATTAACGAATTTGCTAGATATTTGCTAAATATTTGACAAATAAAGTTTGTTATATAAAAAAGTTGTATTTATCAAAAAGTTAAAGGGTATTTTTTGTAAGTTTTTAAATTTTGAAAATAAAGATTCCTCCAACAATCCATGTCGTGTATACAAATGTCCATGTCGTGTATTTTCATCCACTATACCCCACATGCCC